>BSBK01002306.1:0-252500 GCA_027943335.1 Chamaecyparis obtusa | reverse complement strand
CAATTACACAAGATGACTCTTAGTCTTCTTCTTTCCTCTCCATTTCCCATGTTCTTCTAAAGTCTTCTATTCCCATGAGAAATTATTCTTCTTCTTCTTGATTTCTTTCCTCTTATTATCTACTCTACTTTCTTCTATTCATTTATTCATTTCTTCCATGATTGATTCCTCCTCTTCTAGAACCATGAATTTCAACTAACTTGTTAAGGAACCTCTCTCAAGAATAGATGATCTTGAACTCATTGCTCAATTTGAAGAGTATCTTTATTCCTCCAATAGTCCTTCCAAATATCTCATGGGTGATAAACTTATCGCAAAAATAAAGGAAAAGATGATTAAATCAGATGCCTTTGCTAGGATCATAGACATGATCATATCACAACCTCCTTCTTCTAAACGTTCTTCATCATCTAAGTTTTCTCATTCTTCCTCATCTTCCAAATCTTACCATGACTCTTCTAAACATTATTCGAATTCCTCATTATCCAAGTCTTCTTCTTCCACTAGATCTTCACCTTCCTCTTCTTCACAATCTCATTCTTCTTCCACTTCTTCAAAGAGTCTTACTTCTCTTCAGAAGACATACCATAATGAGCAATGTGATAGTCCTTGTGATGCCTCTTCCACAAAGAGTGACACACCCACCTATGATGACTATGATTACTATGATGATGGACAATGTAGTGATGCCCATGAAACTTGTATTCCTAAGCATCATCCTCGTGGTACACTTGTGATTTCTAAGGGGGAGTCGTATTGGGTAGACTGTGATGGTGATCCATATGACTCTAAATTTGAAGAATTCTTTGATGATTTTTGCGAACAATACAACATTCCTACTGAGGAAGAGATAATCTACTGCGCTGATTTCAAACGTCAAAAGAATCTCTCCTCTAAAAGTTCTCATGCTGAAAATAAAGGTTGCACTCTCAAGCAAGATCATATTAATGTTGAACCTTTATCTTGTGATGGTTCCCTTCCATCCTCTACTTCCTCCAATACCCACACACTTCCTAAAGCTTTTGAGTCTTCCAAATCTTTCATAAATCCTTCATCCAACAAAGATCCTAAGGCTTTCCATGTGGTTCCCTATAGTTATTCTCAAGGGCCACCTCTTAAAGATACTCAAGCTAATTTTCACTTGGCTGCAAATAATTTCAATAATGCTAAGCCTAAAGAGCCTAAGCCTTTATACGCTACTTTAGCTAGTCCTTCACTATCTCTTCCAAAGTCTTCCATACAATTCCAACATGCTTCCTTGTCCTTAGAAGTGGCTCCGTGTCAAGAGGACTCTAAAAATGATAAAGAAAATAATATAAATAAAGATCAAGATTAGGAACCCTTCATATCATCCAATTCTCTTCATGATGTATCTCCTCCACTTCATGGTTCTTTTGATCCTCTACGCTCTTCCGCATTCATTCCACCATCTCCTAAGCAAGATCAAGCTACTACTTACACCGTTGAGCTTATTGATAATAAAAATAACCTTACTACACTTGCACCTTCTAAAGATGATACTTCCATCAAGGTTATTAAAAATGGTTTCATTACTTCCAATGTTAAGCCTATTGAAAATCCAAAGAAAAATGATACGCTTACGCTATCCAAAGATCCTTGTCAAGATCAAAGTCTTCCATCTTCTTGTTCTACCATTCCATGTTCACTTCCGCTTTCTACTCTTCCTAAGTCTTTGCAAGCTTTGAACAATCCTATCAAAGAAGTTGCTCCTATTCAAAATGTTCATGATCCTATTGCAAATCCTAATGCTCACTGTAAAGATGCTGATGTCCTTGGTTCTCATATAGATGTTGATGAAACTATTGATTATCCTTTTGCATCTTCCATGTCCATCCTTGGATCTCCTCCACCAATACTAAGGGCTTCATGTTTGCCTTCCATCTTGGGTCCTTATGTCCCTTCACTTTCCCCTCCTAGCTCTCCTAATTTTTCATCCATCTTGGGTCCTTACATCCCTCCATCTCCTATCTTTCCTCAAGATCAACATAGATGCATACCCTTGAATCCTTTTCATCCACCCACCCATGTAAACCAGTCATATCCTCATTTTTCCACAAGTCCTAAGTCTTTTGGAAGTAACTTGAATGTTCAATACAAGAAAAAGAAGCAATACAAGAATCCATCAAAAAAATAAGATCACCATGTCTCCTCTAATCGACATGGATACATAAAGTCAAAGAAGATATCTAAGAAAAAAACTACAAGACAAGTATGGGTTCCAAAATCCATCATTGAAGATATTCTCTCTAAATCATCAAAAAGAAATGAAAAGCCTATGACTATATGGATTCCAAAGTCTCTCTTAAGAGAGTCTTATGTCAAACAACAAGTGAAGTTGACATTCAAGCTTCCAAAGGCTTCCACTTCATCTTCTTCCAAAAACATTCTTCCATTTCATGCGCCTAAACCGCAACCTCTGCTAAATATTCACCATATTCCTTCTTGTATTCCTTCATTCATGTTTCCTCCATCCTCTCGCCACCCTTCAAGGTGTGTGTTGATGTTGATCTTGCCTTCCTTTCCATCTACCCTTTCACAATCCTTCCATTTATTATCCTTCTACCTTCTATCCTTTTTCCTCATTTGCCTATTCCTCATATCTTCCAACCTCACTCGCTTTGCATAAAACCTTTTCCTCCATTTTTCTCTTCCATCTTCCTTTCCCTATCAACATTTTTTAGCATATCATTTTGGATCCTTGGCATATCATGGTTTATCCTTTCAAGGAGCATTATCTAAAGAGCTTTCCTTCTTCCAAAAAAAGACAAAAAAATAATAATTAAAAAATTAAAAAATAAAAAATGTGCTATGGTGAAAACTTAGAAACAGGTGCCTTGGTAGCAAAAGTAAAGAGAAATAAATTCATCCTATGGTGAAAACCACTCCCTTTTGGTGCCTTGGATAAGTATCGTGATGAAAACCTGGCAATCAGGCATCATGCGTAGTTCTTCTACATGTTTCATTCATTCCGTCTTCTGTCTTTGATCTTGACAATGTTGACCTATACACGAACATTTGGCTATTTTGTGAGCTATTTTACGATGATCTTTCTTTCATTCCTTTCATGGTTAGCCTTCATACTCATTTTCCTCCATTCATTTTACCCTTTCGCTATCCTTTTCTCCTTTGGTCTTGATCTAATAAAAAAGAGTAAAAAATGATGCTATGAAGCCTCTTGACATGTCTACTCCTTTGGACTGCATCCTTTCCTTCTGTGACTTATCCTATGCTGGCCTTTCATTGCTTGTCCAAATGTGTTTTACATGACAAATTTTTCCCTAGCTTGGGTACTCTTGAGGAGTTTGCTCTTGAGGATTTATTTCCTTCATTCTCATTCATTCTCTTGTCTTCCATCTCTTCCACTAGCTTGCTATTCCATCTTGTCCCTCACATTACTAGATATTGGGACTGCACGATTTGATCTTGCTTGGGAGTTTGATGCCCATTCTGTCTGGGGGCATCCCTTGTACATATCTTATTGATCTTGAAAAAATACCAAAAAAATTGATATATGATGCTGAAATTTTTTTAAAAAGCATATAATGTCCTGAAAAAATGATCATCTTAGTGAAAATCTAGTAATAGACGCTTTGATGTATCTCCCAAAAAAAATTATATTCCAAAAATACTAAAATTTTTTTTAAAAAAAAATCAAAAATTAAAAAAAAAATAGAAAAAGTGCCTTGGTGAAAACCTGGAAACAAGTGCTACTTGAGGCCTTTGCACTCCTATTTGTTAGCATGCGTCCTCGAGATTGAGCCTTTCTCCATCATGTCTTGACCTTATTTGGCGTAGTCTGGAATTGGTCTTTATCTTTGTCTAGGGGGCATAACTGTTAGCATAGGTCTTTTAGGTGTGTTTGTCTCTTGGGGCATTTCACAACAGGTGTTTTGCAACACCACCCCCAAACAATGTTTTTCAACACTACCCTAGCGTCAAGATATCGCTCATTAGCAAATTTGATCCTCAAAGTTTGACTCTATGACCAACACACACGCACTTAAACAATCAACTCGTTGAGATATGTTGACTTTATTTTTCTTTGTGTGCTGTCTATGAGGATTTCTTTGATGAGTGGTCTCTCCCTGAGAAGTTTTCGATGATGCATAGCTAGAAGACTGAGGGTATGAGAAAATGTTTTATTTCTTTATCTGCTTGTGGGTATATTTTGTTGGTCCTAATTGTCATGAGCATTTTATGCTGGTCTTACTTGACACTATGGATTGACAAGATATTATCCTTGACTGTTTTGCGAATGCATGCTTCTAGTTATCCTGACTTTCATGTGTCTTGATACAAGCATAATCTCACCATATCAAACTTAGGTAATCTCACTGCATTAGTCATCTTGACTTCCATGTCTTTGATGCCTAGGTGGGATTTTCACATTTCTATCTGATAAAGATCATATTCATATCCACATAGTTATGCTAGTGTGCATTGTATGATTTTACAACACTACCAATAACGCTCGATGATGATAATTAGATGTCTATAGGTGTTGTGACCTTGCAAGTCAACCACTTTCATAGTAGCTTGCATTTTTAGATTCATGTTAGTTAGTTTTTGCATCTTGCATATGTTATCATCTACGGACTAGTTGGTCAATTGTGCTCATTTTCTGATTCTTCTTGATCATATCTTTCATTTCTGGTCTTTCATATCACATCATTTTCTATCCATTTTCGGACTCAAAATTGAAATCTGAGTCGCATTTCCAAGATTTCTCATTCTTCTACGTAGTTGACTAACCTTTTGAGGCATAATTCTTCGATCTTTGATGGAATTTCTTCCTTTCCATGTCTTCCAAACTTCTAGTCTTTCATTCACCCCTTTTGCTTCCTCTCTTTGAGGTTTGACTTAATCTTTATCCTATATCTTTTTCAGTCAAACCTCGTCAACCTGGGGCATATCTTCACTATTTGATGGTTATCCTATCATGCTCCATTCTTCGATTATAATTTATTGTGACTTGATCAGGTTTATCAATTTGTTGTTCTCCTCTATCTGATTTCGATTTCAATTTTGAGGGGGCAGTACCTATCATCTTTAATCTTTGATTTAGCTTTATCATTTAGCTCAGCTTGAGATTCTTATTTTTAGACTTGATTATCACCTAGCAGCGATGATGGTGATTTTGTCTTTCAATTTTTATCTCCTATTTTTCAGACTTGATTATTGCCTAGCAGCGATGGTGATAGTTTTATCTAAGGCTTGATTTGCACCTAGCAGTGATGGTGTTGGTCTTGTCTTTCAACTTTTTGCTTATGCTTGTCCTGATGTGTTCCCAAAATGAACACACATCTGGGTTATTTTGTGATCGCAAATCGATCTCACATTTCAATTCTTCTTTGATTGCATGTGTTCCCGAAATGATCACACATTAGTCAAAAAGGGGCAAATGTATGCACCCTAAAATGGTCGCCTAGACTTTGGGCCCCCATTTAGCAATTTATCAAATCCCTGAATCAATATTTTTAAATATCAACATTTTTCAATTATATCAATTTCCTTGATCAAATCATAATCAATTCAATATTTCCTAAGGTTTGAGCCTTATTTAATTTAAAAGAGAAAAAAATAAATTTTTTATTTAATTAAGAGAACATGCTCTTATTTAATTAATTAAAAATCTCTTTTAATTAAATAATAAAATCACTTTATCCTAAGCCTTTATTTAATTAAAAGGAATTTCCTCCCTTTTTATTTAAATAAAAAATCCTCACTTTTCCCCTTATCCTAAGTTGCACAAATAAAGTATTATTTTTATTTTATAAAAAGGGAGAAAGCACTTTTTGTCTCATATGGACTCAAAAGTCAACTCCTATTTTCTTATTAGAGGATATTTGTGCATAAGGATCAAGCTTCTATTTTTCTCCATCGTTGATTAAGTCTTTTGCCTCTTAATCTCGATCATCCATTGATTCTCATTTCTTATAAAAGGAGAGCTCTCTCCTTCATTTTCATATCTTAGGTTTTTATGCTAATGTTATGCTACAGGTTTTCTAGGTCATTTGGAGCTCTTTGAAGACATTCTTGCATTCAAGCTTTGAAGACATTATTGTTGCATTTTATTTAGCTTGTTTTCTTACATCATAGTTGCATAATCATGACATTTTTAGAATAGATTTCCTTTATGCAATAGATTAATCTCACATAGCTTAATAGGAGGATTTGCAACACTTGTATTTTCCTTTCATAGCATAGCTTGCATCTTTCATTCTCATAGATTAGTTTGGATTGCATTGCATTCATTTGGATTTCATTGGAGATATTGGCATTGTTTCCCTTGTCTTTGATTTGGAATCTCTCATTGTGTGGTTGACTAGCAAGGTCATGAGTTTATAGCTCTAGCTGAGAGCAATTTTACAAATCTTGCAACTCCATGCATAAAGAGCTATGGATCGATTTGTGAGGGCTCATTGTTGAGTTTTCTTGCATGTAAGGATTCATAGAAGTGTGGTCAAGTTTTCACCATACAGATAGAGGAATCAAGAAATTCCATATGCATTGGTCATCAAACATTGGAGCTTTAGCTAATTGATCTGCAATGACTTGTCCTTTGATAGATTTTCTTTCAACATACTCAATGTTAAATTCACTCATTAGCATTACCCATTTTGCTAATCTACCAGTGAGAGCAGCTTTGCTCAATAAATATTTCAATGGATCAATCTTTGCTACTAGTTGTGTGGTATGGGCTAACATGTAGTGTCTCAGTTTCTACAATGCAAAGATCATGACTTGACATGCATTCTCTATCATAGAATAGTTCTTTTCATAAGCCACCAATGTTCTGTTGATATAGTAGATATCTCTTTCCTATTTATTCTCATCATGTTGTGTTAACAATGCTCCTAGTGATGTATCTATTAAGGAGACATATAATATTATTTTTTTTCCCTGAATATAGGCATGAGAATTGGTAGATTTGCCAAGTATTTTTTGATATGATTGAAGTTCTTTTCGCATTCTCCACTCCAGTTGTAAGTCGCACCTTTATGCAATTTTTTAGTGAAAGGTTGTGATATGTCAGCTAACTGAGAAATGAAGCACCTGATAGATTGTATCCTCCCTTGCAGAGTACACATTTGACTTATGTTATTAGGAGGTTGCATCTCCATGATTGCTTTGACTTTTACTAGATCTACTTCAATACCTTTCTTTGAAACAATGTACCCTAGAAGCTTTCCTGAAGTAACACCAAAGGCACATTTCTTAGGATTTAGTCAGAGACTAAATTTTTCCATTATATCCAGTAATGTACCTAATTCAGATAGGTGTTCTGATCTCTTCATTGATTTAGCTAATGTGTCATCCACATAGTCCTCCATATTCTTATGCATCATATCATGAAAAATAGATAACATGGTTCTTTGACAAGTAGCACCAGGGTAAAAGCACAATAAGTTGTCACCCTTTTACAAAGGAAGAGACTAACAACACCAAAACTAAAAACTTCAAGGGCATAAAAGTCACATTTCTGTTAAGAATTTGAAGATGATGTAAACTGATGAAATGTGTAAAATAGGATGAATTTTATGCCTATAATTTTTAAAAATTAATTTGAGCAAAAATTAATATGGTTTTTTAATTTTTTAGGTCTATTTTTCATATCCTAAAAAATACTACAAATTAAGGAGATTACTTCCCGTCAAATCATTATAAGTAAAATATTGTTTTTCCCTCCAATTTCAAAATATGTTTTAGATGAAAAGTATATCTAGTGCAGGAAAAAAGAAAGAAGTGTTTTTGATCTATAGTTTACCTGTTATAAGTATTCAAAGTCGAACTTACTTGAAATCAACACTTTTTGTCTGTCGTCACTTTTCCCCTATCAAAACTATGCCAAAAACCAAATAAATTACATATTCTTGAAGAGGACTCTCTCCTCTAGTGTCGTATATGATTTTAAATTTTTTTTGAATTGATTTAGCATTTTTCTATATTTTCTGAATACACGTCTTCTCAAAGTTTAATATACCTACATGTAGTTTTTAGCAAATTTGTTTAACGTTTTATAGTTGAAACAATATAAAATTTATATGTCTAGAATCATACTTTCAAGATCTAGAAAAGGGTACTTTTAGTTTTTTAACATTTTCTATTTTGATCAGAGAAAGGAACATTAGAAGTGCAAAATTTTGGTATTTTTGTGTTTTTGGAGGTTTGGTTGCCAACATGGCACGTGACCTAGGTAGACTCAGCCGAGTTCGACTGGGCTAGGTCTGACTGGGCCAAGTCCCCCTAGGGGTCAACCCCACGTGAATGACCAAATAGTGTACAAATAAGGGGCTTGGAATGTTTTTTGATATTAAAAATATTATTTAGACTTGGCCGAGTACCACTCGGCCCAGTCTACTGGGCCACATAGATGCCATTCAGCACTGTGTGGCACCTACATGTACTCGGCCCAGTTAGACTAGGTCGAGTCTAACTGGGCTGAGTGATTTGAGTTAGCCTAAAAGGTGACACTCAATTGTGCTTTTACCAACCAATGTTCTTAAGACCAAATGACATTACATTCCAGTAGAAAGTACCCCATGCACAAGTGGAATTTGTCTTCTCTTGATATTCTAGAGCTATCTTGATTTGATTGTATCCAGAGAAACTATCCATTAAAGAGTACATTTCAAATCCCGCAGTCATGCCCACTATCATATCGATGTTTGGTAGTGGAAAATCATCCTTAGGGATGCTTTGTTTACATCTCTAAAATTTGTGCATACTCTAATAGATTTATCTAGTTTTGATACTAGAACTATGTTTGAGATCCATTCTGCATAATCTATAACTCGGATAAAACTGACTTTAAGCAATTTCTCTAGCTCAACTTTGACAAGGAGTGCAACAGGAGGATGCATCTTTCGCAAATTTTTCTTGATAGGTTTAACTCTTGGAGCGATAGAGAGATGATGCATGATGAGATTAGGATCCAATCCTGGCATATCTAAATATTTCCATTTAAAGTTGATCTTTTTCTCTATTAAAACTTAGTAAATGCCTTTTTTTCTTCTTCTAATAGAGATTGTGCTACATGACTTAATTGATGTTTCTCTACTGTTCCTAGATTGATAGACTGGGTTATTTCTATCAAAACTAGTGATCTGTCCTATAAATGACTCGGAAGGACATCAAATATCTCATCCTTAGGTGCCTCAAAGAGGTTTTTACCCTCGGATACATCTTTTGTTTTTACTATTTTTGGTTTTGAGATTGCTACATAGTGGTTTTCACCCTTAGAACTCTTTTTCTTTTTGCTTTTATTCTTTTGACTGAGATATTTGATATCCGACTCCATCATGTTGACGCTAGGTTTGTTGATGGAAGTTGTCATGGGTTCTACTGCATGTAGGTAGCATGTGAGAGCATAATCTATTCAGAAAGTATGGATGTCTTGGCTTGGATCATTGGATGTTAGGTCAATAAGCTCAGGATGTTGGATGGTAAGCGTAGGGAAGGATTGACTGATAATGTTCACACACATAATGTTTTCATCATTGGTTATGATTCAACTCTTGAATTCAAAGGTGATATTACGACTCAAGATATTCAGTTCATTAAGTGTCTCAACATCATCATTGGATCCTACATTAGTAATAAGTGAATCAGAATCATGAGGTTTGTCATGTAGTTCTAGACTCATGTCGGACGTAGGTGTGTATTGGTGAATAATATCTATATGTTTCTTTGTTATAAGCTCATCTTCTTTTGGAACAATTCCCCATTCACAGTCATTAGATTCCTCATTAGGATCTCTAGGAAAATGAAGAGCATGTGTGAAATGAGGATGAATCCCCCAAGCAGGGTTACCTTCAAAGTTTGAACATGATTCATACTCATGAGAATCTATCTCATAATCACTAGAGAATCCCAAATGTTTAGCTATAGTGAGGGATGTATCTTCTTCTATTGGATCATTTTATTCTTTTGGAGTGGTAGGTTCTTGTGTGTCTACCACATTGATTCTCTCTTTAGGTGTCTGATCATATTTGAGAAGGTCTAATATATTCTGAGGGACACATTCATAAGGAAAAACATCTGTCATGTCTGAATCATTACTGTCTGAGTGTTGTGTTTCCTCTTCTTCTTGATTATCCATCCCTGGTTCTATCTATTCTATGTCATGAGAAAAAACACCACTGGGATGGAAAGGTTTCTTCTGATAACCTATGGATGTTGTATCCTTGTTTTTTCTCCCACAATGTTTGATGGGTTTGATGATACCTTTTCCTCTTGTTCCTAGAGGTCCTTTTCTAGTATATCCCATCTTGGAGATCAATTTATGTCCTGGTCCATAAGATTTTGAAGGAACCTTGAGTGATTTAGAGTCACATGCCTGAACTATTTGTGATTGAGATTCATCTTTGTATAACCAGGAAAGCATAACTTCTTCCTCATCAGACTCTTGTTTGGATACTTGTTATGTGATGAAACTTTCGTTAAAGATAACTTGGGGTTCTTTAGTTGTACATTTCACTTTCTTTGAAGGTTATCCATTAGACTTAGGCGAGCTAGAGGGATGTGAGAGATAGAATTGGCTCTATTGTGTATTCCCCCATGCCTGTATCTTTGATCTTGATTTCTTTTTCTATGTCTCCCATTTTAGATGTAGATGTTATGTCAACTTTTTTGGTAGAAGACTCTTCGTTGTCTGGGACAAGTTTGTCTGCACTTTCCTTCAAAGCATTGCAAGATGCTGACATGTCTATAGGTATAGTGACCTCTACTCAATCATAGGGAAATTTGACACATTAGTGGTATGTTGATGGAATAGATTGCATCTTGTGAATCTAGGGCCTTCCTAAAAGGATGTTATAAGCCAGTGGGAGGTCCAGTACTTGACAGGTGATATCTCTGATGATAGGTCCCATTCTGATAGGTAGCACAATTACTCCTTTTGAGGATATTTCTTGTTCATCATATGCCTTGATGGTTATTTTCTTTTTAGGATCAATGGCATCTTCTGACAATCCCAGTTGTGTAACCAATTTATAAGAGCAAATGTTTAGACCAGCTCCCCCATCTATCAAAACACACTTGACATGATGGTTTTCAATTAGGACTTCAATATGCAAGGGATGATTATGTGGATGGCTTGGTGAGTTGTCATCTTCCTCTGAAAAGGATATGTAATGAGGGGAAGTCATATGACCCACCATGGTTTGAAATTGATCAAGATTAAGATTTTTTGGAACATTGGAATTGAGTAGATCTTTGTCTAGGACAGCTCGATGAGAAAGAGAGATTCAAAGCAAATCAAATATAGATATCTTTGCATTCACATGTTGAAGTTGTTGAGTGATGTTGTATGATGTCATTTTGGACTCTTTAGAATTGGCAGATTTAGGTGTAGCCCTTTGTTTAGAAGAAGACACAAGATTGAATCGTACCTTCAAGGTGTTTGATGGACTTGAGTTTGGTCTTGGAAGAGTTGTCTGAGCTTTGGATCAAGTGATTGCATTAGTTGATATGTTATACCTATCCTTTGTGATAATTGTGATGATATTGTAGTGTTGAGATGTGCATGGCTCTATCATGTTGATGACATCATTGTTTCCAGAGTAAGTATAATTGACCTTAGTACCCATGTTTGGTTTAGAAGATGAATCTCCTTGACTGTGTTTCGAAAAAGGTTTTGTGAATGTTGTATGATCATTATTTGACTTATGGTTGTCAATCACAATTTCTCCAGCATCAATTTTGTCTTAAATAAGATGTTTCAAACACATGCAGTTGTTGGTTTTATGACCCTTGTTTTGGTGGAAATCATAGAAATTAGTCTCCTTCCACCATCTATGTTTGACTTCTAGATCATATGGTTTGATCTTAGGTAACATGATGATATTATTTTCCAATAAGGTTCTCATGGCAGATTCCAAGGACTCACCCAAAGGAGTGAACTCACGTTTTGGTTTTGTAACCCATGGTTTGTACTCATTCAGCTTTTTAGAAAGTTTAGTTGTTTGCTTCTCTGAGGCTTTTATAGCTTGAGTACCGATAGTAAGATTAAATGTTGGTGCTTTGGGTGGAGCACTGATGTGATCAACAACACCATTGTTGAATTTTTTTTATTCTTGTTCCAAAATTTGACTTTATCTTTATTGTTTGAACTAGAACCTGAATCATACTTGTTCTCTTTAAGAAGTGATATATCTCCCTTGTGAACAAGTACATCCTCTATTTTCATAGCACTATCGACCATTTTGTCGAATGAGGTGTGATTTTACATTTGAAGATGATAGTTAATCTCCAAAATTAGATTGTTGATGAAGATTTCTAGTTTCTCTTTTTTTGGGGATTTGTTAGGGATATAGCGAGAACATCTTCCTCCAATGTTTGAGGAAAGTCGGGAATGATTCTCCTATTTTCTACTTCAGATTACAGATGTTGATCATGGTGATCAAATGCTAGATGTTGTAGGAGTATTGTTGATAGAACAGTTTATTTAAATCCTCAAATTTTGTTATGGTTGGAGGTATTTTGGAGAACCAGTTGATGGTTGCTCCTCCCAAAGATCGTGGGAAGAGACACATTAAGAATGTTGGTTCATGCATGAACTCCATGGATAGAGTAAATATTTCTCTGATATGATCTTGAGGATCAAAATTTCCATCATATTTGTCATATTTGGGTAGTTTCAACCCTTTCGAGAATGGCGGCATATACAAGCTCTGATCAAATAGAAATGGACATAGGGCATCCATAGAGAATTCCTTGGGTTCTTTCTCTTTTTCCAGCTTGTTAAGTTTGACTTGCATAGCATGCATTTGTTTCATCATAGCTGTGATAGGTGTCTCTTCCTTTGGTGTGATGATGTCATCAATGTTGAAATTGTGAGGAAGTTTGGCTCCTTGTCATGCCAATTTGAGGAAGTATGTCTCTTTGTCTTCTCATAAGAAGTGTTTCATCATTTTCTTAAAGAGATCATCATCTTAGTATTGTGCAATTTTAGAAGGTGTGGGTTCTTGATTTCCTTCTTTCTCAGAGTTGTGACCTTGTGAGCCATGGATAGATGTCCTTTGAGACATGGTAGCATGTTGATTGAGAACTTGTGTTGATGTAGAGGGGTTGTGTGACCTCATTTTAAGTGCAAATTGCCAAGGGCATCTTCTTCACAAAGATTGGTATCATACGGTTGATGAAATTTCTAAGAAATAAGAGAAGATGAAGGTGATGTCTTTGGTTCTTCTCTTGGTTTTTTGTATGAAGAGGCTCTAGTTTCCACCATTAACCTTAGGTGAATCTTTAGAGCAAGATAAGATAGCTGACAAATAATCTAATTTAGGAGATATTGAGTGACACAACCTTGTCAAGACTAGATTGAAAATTTTGATTGGACATAAATGAAGGATATTGTGCTTGAGATGTATGGGTAGATGACCAAAATATGGTAGACATGAATTCCCAACACTTAGCCATTTGAGATGATGAATTGAGGTTGTTTTGACAAGGTTTTTGAAATAGAACAAAACTTGATTCATATTTATCAATTAGATGACAAATCGAGCTAAAATAGATCACTTTTGGGAAAATAAGATGGATTCATTGTTCCTCTACTCTATACCTTACACAGTGGGTTTTTTGACAAAATTTGACCAGGGATGATTGTTGACTGGTTTTTTGACAAAATTAGGGTTTTCTAACTTGCATGATTTTACTAGATAACTATTTCTAATTTCTTGATAACTCACCAATCAATTCGAGTTGATAAAGGAGTGATTTTTGGCTTTCCATGAGTTCTCAAACCTTGGATTTCTATATAAACATGCCTTAGTCCTTCACAATCGATATCCAGAGATCATGTGCAATTGGAGAATAGCAACGCTACACTATCAAATTCTTGAGATTGTGCAACTTTGGAGAATCATTGATAATCTTGTTTTCTTGTTTTTACATTCATAACTAGATTCATTTTATTGATTTAAAGTCTTTGGATCAATTTCATTTTAGCTTATATTATTATTGCATAGAAAATCCAAAAAATATAGATTAATCTTGCATCCATTTCATAGTTTTTGCATTCAAATCCTTCGTTTAGGTGTTGCATTGTCATTGATCTTGGTCAAATTCTAAGAATACCATACTCACATCTACTAGAAGGTAGTAAATCACCTGGTTAATGATATATTTGTTTACTGCATATTTTCTTGTCATTAATCAATAATATTTTACTGATGTGTTCTGTCTTCGTAAAGATTGGTATTGTATGGTTGATGAAATGTCTAAGCAATAAGAGAAGATGAAAGTGATGTCTTTGGTTCTTCTCTTGGTTTTCTATGTGAAGAGGCTCTAGTTTCCACCATTAACCTTAGGTGAATCTTTAGAGCAAGATAAGACAGCTGACATATAATCTGATTTAGGAGATATCAAGTGACGGAACCTTGTTAAGATTGGATTGAAAATGTTGATTGGACGTAAATGAAGGATATTATGCCCAAGATGTATGGGTAGATGCCCAAAAGATGGTGGACATGAATTCACAACACTTAGTTGTTTGAGATGATGAATCGAGGTTATTTTGATAAGGTTTTTGACATAAGATGAAACTTGATTCAGATTGATCAATCATATGACAAATCGAGCTAAAATAGATCACTTTTGGGAAAATAAGATGGATTCACTATTCCTCTACTCTATAGCTAACACAGTGGGTTTTTTGATAAAATTTAACCAAGGCTAACTATTGACTGGCTTTTTGAAAAAATTAGGGTTTTCTGACAATTTGTGCAAAATTTTATACAATAATGTACAGGATCGTACAACACAAAAAAGGGTCTGGCACAACAATTCAGAGGCTTGTACGATAGTTGATGCCAAGAATAAATTTTTCTTTTAGATGGCTGACAATTCTTGTATGACAATATATAGGTTCTCATATGACACTTGGGGGTTCTAATATGGCAGTTGCAAGAAAAAAGCAATTGTCTTACGATAATTTAAGGCTTTGGATGACAGTTTACACCAAAAAAGGATTTTTGCTTTAGTTTTTCAAGTTTTTCAGTGTTTTAGTCTTAGTTGGCTTGCAAATTTCATTGTCTAGTTTTGAAAATTTGTGTATTGGATTATCTGAGGGTGTTTAAAATAGTAGTAGGCTCACAATCACATTAAACACTTGGGAAATAACTCAATGATTCAAACACACCTAGCCTAACCTAACTAGGAGAAGAGATGTATTACTTGCTTGTTGACTTAGGAACACACTCAAAGACTCCTTAGAATATGGCAGTCCAAAAACACATAATGGATGTTGAAGCCCATATTAGCTAAGTTTAAGCATCGAGGAGGTCTCGATATGACAAGTGTCTTGGGGTGATTACTATTCACCTTGCACAAGTACTAAAAATCCTTTAGAGGTAGATCGGTAGCAAACTAGCTTAGGCTTTTAATCAAGGCATTCATTCACAACTGTCTCCCATAGTCCCATAAGTAGGATTGAGGTTGTTAACCCTATTAGTACTCTGATCCTTGTAGTCTCACAAGAAATATTTAAGTGGCTCCGCTCTACACAAAATCAAAGCATGTTCATGGAATAAATCCAAGGAACAAGCGCAACTATGTCTTTCGAGGCTTTAACCTCAAGGAAGCATCAAATTTTATAGTGGGGCGGAAGAGTCCGCTAAAGATTTGTCCCCACTTAGGTCATTCCTGGGAGCTTTTTACCTCATCGACAGGCCCTCTAAAGGATTAAATCAAATGTGAGGTTGGGGACCACAGGATTTGGGTTTTTTATTCTCTAAAAGAGAATAGCATAATCCCATAGCCTTGTCCTTTTCTCTATCTAGGACATGCCAAGAAGAATTAATCTAGAGATAGCACACAAATTAGCAATGGGGAAGATACCTTCTAGGTTTTTGATTCTCCTAAGGAGAAGAGCATAATCCCCTCAATATCTGCCTCAATGGCAATAGACGCACGTACCTAATTAAATAGGTGCCTATGAAAAAGAAATATTAAGCAAACAAAATATTTGCTCGATGAAGATTTGAAAACCTGCAAAACCACTTGTCAGAGAATTTGATTGATATGAGCGTCTTTGGTAAGTGATTTTCTAAAAGGGTTTCTAAAAAAGAATGGCTTAGAAGATAAGATAAGAAGAGGCCAAAAGAATAGGTTTTTATGCTCAGGTCTTCATCACTCATCTTGCAAAAGGTGTTAGGCTGTCTCAAATGATCACATACCAGAAAAACAACAAATGTTAGGGTCAGCTGTCAGTCAAATCTAAAAATTGATCATAAATCCCATACGATAATTGAAACAATGGCATAAAAAGTCATACAACAATATACATATACCCATACGACACTTCAGATATGATACGATAATGTGTACATACCCATACGATAATTCAAACCTGATACAACAATGTGTATGAACCAGTATGACAACTGATGGAATGTCGTCTATCATATGAAAATTAGAGAATTCCCAGACGACAATATGTAAAATGTCGTATGAGATTGTACACAAAAATTTCTAAAACCTGAAACATTGAAAAATTTGTCAAAAAATTGATAAAGATAAAATGGAAACCCAAAGTCGGGCCCCATGGTGGGTGCCAGAAATGTGTGTGAAAATTGTACCTGTTCAAAAAACACAACACATCAATAAAAGATTATTGATTAATGACAAGAAAATATGTAGTAAACAGGTATATCATTAATGAGGTGATTTACTGCCTTCTAGTAGACGTCTACTAGATTGTGGGATTTGAATGCAAAAATTATGAAATGGATGCAAGATTAATCTATATTTTTGGATTTTCTATGCAATAATAATATAAGCTAAAATTAAATCGATCTAAAGACTTGAAATCAATGAAATGAATCTAGCTATGA
This sequence comes from Chamaecyparis obtusa, assembly GCA_027943335.1. Taxonomy (NCBI): domain Eukaryota; kingdom Viridiplantae; phylum Streptophyta; class Pinopsida; order Cupressales; family Cupressaceae; genus Chamaecyparis; species Chamaecyparis obtusa. Next base: position 235,641 of record BSBK01002306.1, on the reverse strand, counting down.
ATGTAAAAACAAGAAAACAAGATTAGCAATGATTCTCCAAAGTTGCACAATCTCAAGAATTCGACAGTATAGTGTTGCTATTCTCCAAATTGTATGTGATCTTTGTATATCGATTGTGAAGGACTAAGGCCTGTTTATATAGAAATCTAGGGTTTGAGAACTCATGGAAAGCCAAAAATCACTCCTGTTGGTGTTTGAAAACTCTTATGCCACTTAGGGCTGCCAATATACCCTCAGATGGATTTTAGGAATGGTTAACTCCAAAATGTAATGAGGTCTTAGGGTAACTGGACCAACTATAGGGACTTAATATGCCCTCTTCTGCTTTTGGCTCTGCAAAACCAAGGTGGGTGCACCTAACCTAGTATAAAATATACTTCATACACCAAGAACTAGGTTTGAATAATAGATAATAGAATAGAAAGAAAGTACTAACTGTTAACAACACACTCATTGACTCTCCATTGCTATGGGTAAAATGGCGTTGTGACCTCAAAACTATGAGGGATTGCAGGATTGGAGATATTAAAAATAATTGGGTTTCCTGCAGGAGGCAGAAAACCATGCAACACTTTGCATCAGCATAGGGATACTAGCTTAAGATCAATGCCTTATCCATTGAGCATCACACCTGAAGTGAAAATGGAACACATGGACAACTACTAGATTCATCTGAGAATCCAAGCCATAAACACAGTTAAACATCTCCTACACTACTTACAAGTATCCTTACTGATTGGACCAAATGAACCTATGCTTCACTCAGAGACTTTTAACCTGATTCTAAACCAAGGTTGAGAGATGAAACATATACATAAGCAACCAAATGCAATGAGCTAGAAAACTCAGAATTCATTAAGAGCAACTAAAGGAGATATCCAAGACTGAGAGACTGTATTAAGTATGTGGATTCAAATCCTTACATTACAAGTTGATTCAGAAAACACCATAGACAATATGCAAAAGATACATGAGGTTTTTCCCTAATGTTGATACAACCACTGGAACTGACAAAATTCAGAACCTCTACACAGTTAAAATTTCAACTATGTATACCACTGGTTACCTTAGAATCCTAAACCAGTAGGATGCAACAAGCTACGGGTAACCAGGGTTAAGACTTCAACCACCCAACCAATCGAAATTCATCAAAATTCAAAATCTCCTACAAAAAGCCTTGAACAACAAAATCTATCCATCATCACACGACAAAACAACCCTGCAAACACCCATGGCACCTTGGACCACACTGGAGCGGTGGAGAAAATTAGTTTTACCAACTCTGGCCCCTTCTGTCATCAATTTCAGTCCTTTCTAGCCACTGGAAATGTCTCAAAGATTTGAATTTTGAACTACAATGGCTACTTTGCATTTCACGGGCTTTATGTCCCTTAACGGTTTGCCCTTAGTTGCGTAGTTGCGCGGTCATGAATTTCACCACCATAGGAAAATGGGCCTCATCATATGCTTGGTCGCATGATTGCAAGGTACCAAACTAACCCTTGCAATCATGTGACTGCAACTTCTTAACAGTGCAATGCTGACCACAAACCCTCCTGAGAAAACCTCGATCCCACCACCAGTCAACGGCCAATCAAAACTGGGCACGCCAGCAAGACCTGCACCGTGGACCCACCCAACTTTGCAATCATGACGCCATCATAACAGTTGTTGCATGATCACATAGCCTGGAAATGGGCTATGCGAACATGTGACACGCCACTTCCCATTGCCTTCTTCATAACTGCCGCTACCGCCGCTGCCACAAAAAGGTTTGTCGCATGTTCGTAAGCTGGAAAGCTGGCTCATGCAAACATGTGACAAGCCACTAACATGCACCCTGTTGGTTGTCATGTCACCACCAAGAAACTAATAGCGCATCGGTGATCCACAAATCAAACTAAGACCAACACTAAGTCCCCACCGTCAGATCCTCCTATCTTCCCGGGTTCATGGCTTTAACTCATCCAGGCACCTCGAGTTACTTTCAGCGAACACACGACAAAGGAAAATCCCATTCGTGGAATGAAAGTCTAAACCCCAGTTAAATTCAAAGAACACATGACTGCACATGTCAAAATAACCCCTTAAGTTATTCGGCAAACTGGCGACTAAAGACTTTTCGCCAGTTTGTGGAAATAATAGTGCTGCCACAAAAACATCACGCAAACCAGCGACAGGAAGAAGATTTTGTTGAGCCGCCAAATATTTTATCCACACCACCAAAAACACCAAGAAATTCAACCGGGTCCATGCAGGAAAATCCACGATTGTCTCATAATCTCATAGATCTGACACACTTCATAAGCTTTTACGCCAACCGTTGATTCTATACGGATGTCAAGTCCCACTATAATTCCACATCACCATTTGGCTCTACCAACTAAAAATTTACACATTAGTGCCACCGAGCAGACAGGTCCCACCGCACAACTCCGCAACCACAACACCAGACCATTGTCGCATGATCGCATGGCCCAAAAATGGCCCTTGTGATCATGCGACAAGGCCATAAGACCGCTACATCACCACCCATGGGCCAATGAAAATTGAACACCTCAGCATCCAGAAGATGCCTCATCGCCACCTGCCACCGGGCCTCAGGGACATGTGTCAACCGGTCGCATGATCGCATAGCCAAAAACTGGGCTATGCGATCATGTGACAACCAATCACAGGCTGTCACATCACTGCCTCCGGGACCACGTAACTGCTTTACCTTTTAGAGGATCAGACGGTTGTTGCAAAAGTGTAGAGGTTAAACATCGTGCAACTTTACCATGTGAACTAGCGATAGCCACAGATCTTGTCTGAACTTTAACCGTGTTGGGAAATGGGAAGAACTGGGACCCACTCGGACAGGTGGCAAGCGGTTGCATGATCGCATGTCAGAAAAGTCTGACATGCGGCCATGCAACAACCAATCAAGAAGAGCCTTTGAAGACTTGGGCCCACCATCCAGTCAGACTTGCGCAGTTGAGGGAATGCCAGCAAACAGGGAACTAGTGCGAGGTCGAAAACACACAAGGTTTTCGACGAAAGAGGATCGAAAACACACAAAGTTTCTGACACCAAAGATAAGCACACAAAAGCGGGAAGGCATAAGGTCAAAAATAATGAAGGCTTTCACACAAATTGAAAACATCATGGATTTTCAAAAATACTGTGGGTTTTCAACACTGTGGCAGATTTTGAAATTATTTTCCTGCAGACCTTAGAATTTGAAAATCCTTCTGGGTTTTGCAATTCAACACGTGCAATTTGGACTGGAGAAAGGTGACAATAAGAAGAACACAGGGAAGGAGCACAAACCATGAAACATTTGTAGGGAGGAGGCCATTTTCAAAAGATTTTTGTTGTGACAGAAAAATGGCCTAACAACTCCTTGATTAAGTCGAATTGATTGGTGAGTTATCAAGAAATTAGAAACAATTATCTAGTAAAATCATGCAAATAAGCTTTTTAACTCATTATTGGAAGTTGAGATCTCTCCATTCTGCTTTTCAACTCATAATCACATGTTGAGTTTAGATAGTTAACAAATTGAATCAAAGAGTTATTTTTGAGTTTAACTGCTTTTATGTTTTTTGCATAGATAATTGTGAGTATTTAATTTTCATGTGTTTTATTCTCAACTTAACTGATTTAATCAATTAAATAACTGATTTATGGGTTAATCAATTATTTAAATCAAACTTTATACAAAATTATATTATTAAATTTGACAATTTTATTTTATTTTTTTGATCTATAACAAGTATATTTTATTAAACATAATAAAAGAGTATAGAGAGTTCCAGCATTACCGAGAATCCATTCTAAGGATTACAACCGTTACTAGTCAACCAAGAGCTAGATAAAACTAAATACAATAGCCCACATCATAATCGGGAAAAATAGAGACCCAACAAAACACCTAAGAGCTAGAGTCAACAACCGTGAGCAGGCATTATGGAACACCACTAGCAGAGGAAACACAAACCTCTGTAACCACTAGATGACACCAAAATGTGGGAATCTGGAACAAAAACCTATGTGTAGCTACCAACTTACTATCATGAATTCTCAACTAATTTTCAACATAGGCTTAGGAATGAGAAAACCATCCAAAAAATTAAAGAGCAACCATTATCAACCATTGTCAAATTACCCTCTTCACGACTTGTTTCATTTTCCAAGCTGTAGGGCCCAAGCAATCACCATAGACACCACATCAACATTAGACCACCATTTTCGCCTTCTATCCTGAAATTGTTCACCCAAAACATCAATAATAGCCATGGCCACTCCACCATCCTTTATATTTAGCATGCCCATCATTCGTTCTTTACTGACCGGGCCTTCAAATGCCTTCTATTATTTCTTGGTTCCCATCAAGAAAGAAGCCTCCATGAGCACCACAACAAAATCACCTAAAAACATGCAAATAAGCAATAAAGAACAATAGAAAAGGGTGGACAATAGACTCGAGAATGAAGCACATTTAAGGAAAATATCCCAACACCAAGTGCCAATCACTTCGCTCATGCCACCTTTCATTCCAAAGAAATTGCTCTGCCAACCTCGCACAAGACTTAGGATTTAATCATTAATGAGTGCAACCATCCACACAATGAAACATAAGAAGGTAGATGCCATGGGCTAAAGATGACATCATCCCCACACATCAAAAGACAGCAAGGAAACCCCATAATCATTCCACAATAATGCAAAGAGTCCTAACAAAAATTATTGCCAAACTCCCAACCATCAAAATATTCAAAATAAATTTCAGCTATTTTCTCTAGGTTGATAGCCCAGTTGGATAACACATCAGCCTCACGATTCCCCTCCTGCCTGATATGGCTAAATTTAAAATCTTCAAAGGAGAGCAATTTTTCATTGATTTCCTAAACATAGTTTTTTAGGTGCCATGCCTGCATCTCTTGGTTGCTTAATGCATTAATAATAATCTAAGAATCCCCTTCTAGATGCAATTTCTTTATCTTCAACCTTAGCCCCAAACACATTGCAAGGAGCGTTGCTCGCATTTCAGCTTCATTGTTTGTCTGTGTATTCAATTTTTGAGTGGCAAAGGCAACAATATTTCCTTTCCAATCTTTAACAGTCACACCAGCCCTAGAAGACCCTGGGTTACCCCTTGAAGCCCCATCAAAATTGATCTTCATCCAACCATCATCTGGTAGTGTCCACTTGACTTCCAAAACCTCTTTAGAAGAATGACACTGCTTTAAAAGATCACCCTTATTCAACCTTAAACAAGGCCTTTCCGCATGCAACTTCCTATCCTCAACAGTGTAAACCAAAGAACATTGTTGAGAGAGAATAGAAGCTTTCATCATTTCCTCAACAGAAATAAAAATCCTCACTTTCAATTTATCCATTGATTCAGCCTTGTCTTGAAAGACCCTCCTATTTCTCTCCTTCCATAACTCCCAAATAATAATAGAAGGGAAAACAAACCAAAGAGGCACCATCACAAATTTTAACTTCACAATAGGCCAACATTCAAAGGTCTTCCTAATGGAATTGGGGATAGGGCCTATCCAATTCAGTTTGGATCTAATAAAGCTCCAACATTCATAAGCATAGGGACAATGAAGTAGTAAATGATAAACATCTTTAGAAGCACAATGGCATAGAGCACACATTGTAGGGCCTTGAAAACCAAATCTCTTTCTCCTCTCACCATTCAAAATTATCCCATTAACTACTAACCATGCAAAGGAACCAACCTTCGGTAAACATGCCTTGTTCCAACATAAGTTTACCAGCCAACCATTAAAGTCTACTTGAAGATCCAGGGCCTTATAGCCTAATTTCACCAAGTAAGAGCCAGAGGAGGTAGCACACCAGACAATTATATCCTCCACCGAAGATAAGAACACTTTCCTAGCCTAAAACAACTCCAACATTAAGCCTTTCTGATGATCATTGAGATCTAGTTTATTTGTATTTCTCCAGACCCAAAAAGGGCCCACACAAGAATCCTTAAGGACCATATAATCTTCCACCTTATCACCCCAATGAGTAGTCATAATTCTACTTAAGTCTTTATACTTCTCCTCATTTAATACAAGGGCATAACCATTCCACGAATCCTTCCAAAACAAAGCCTTACTACCATTACCTATATTCCAAGAAATGTGATCTTTGATTACATTCCTACACTCCAGAATAAAATTCCACACAGCCGAGCCTTTTGGAGGATTTCTAATCTTCAAAATGCCCTCATCTTCTAAAGAGCCAAGATATTTTTCTCTAACAATTTTAACCCATAATTTAGATGGATCATCATAAATATTCCACACCAGTTTAGCACAAAGGGCATGACTCATCTTCCTCCAGACCTTGAGTCCAGCACCACCATTGTCCTTGGAATTATAGATTTTGTCCCAAGAAATAAGAGGCCATTTTTCATCCTATTGATTCTTGTATGCACCCTAAAATGGCCGCCTAGACTTTGGGCCCCCATTTCTGCAGTTATCAAATACCTGAATCAATATTTGAAAAAATCAACATTTTCAATTATATCAATTTTCTTGATCAAGTCCTATTTTATCATTTATTCGAGTATTCAATTTTGCTTATAGCTCTAGCTGAGAGCAAATTCCATATCTTGCAACTCCATACATAGAGAGCTCTAGGTCGCTATTGAAGGTTTCCCTTTCATGGATTTCCTTTGATGTAATGACTTAGAGAAGTGCACTACTTTTGTGTGTACATTTATGGTGCCCACCGTGGGGTGCCAAAAATTTCATATCTTGCAACTCCATACATAGAGAGCTCTAGGTTGCTATTGAAGGTTTCCCTTTCATGGATTTCCTTTGATGTAATGACTTAGAGAAGTGCACTAATTTTGTGTGTACATTTCTGGCACCCATTATGGGGTGCCAAAATTTTTGTATATTTGTGTGTACATTTCTACAATTATCAAATCCTTGAATCAATATTTGAAAAAATCAACATTTTCAATTATATCAATTTCCTTGATCAAGTCCTATTTTATCATTTATTCGATTATTCCATGGGCTAACCATTTTATCTTAAAGTCTTTATTTATTTAAAAGGAATATTTCCTCCTTTTTTAATAAATAAAAAGCCCCCACTTTTCTTCTTATCCTAAGTTGCACAAATAAAGCATTATTCTTATTTTATAAAAAAGGGAAAAAATACTTTTTGTCTCATATGGACACAAAAGTCAACTCTTATTTCTCATTGGAGGATACTTGTGCACATGGATTGCTCCTCTTTCAAGCTCCATCGTTGATTAAGTCTTTTGCCTCTTAATCTCCATGGTCCATTCCTCCTCATTTCCTATAAAAGAAGAGCTCTCTTCCTCATTTGCATATATCATGTTTTTATCCTAATGTTATGCTGCAGGTTTTCTAGGTCATCTTGGAGCTTTTGAAGACATTATTGCATCAAGCTTTTTGGAGACCATTGTTGCATCACATTTACATGCTTTCATAATTTCATTTCTTACATTGTCATGACATTCATAGCTCCATTCTTAGCTTAGTTTCCTTTATGCTATAGATTAATCTCACATAGCTTAATAGGAAGGCTTGGTAATACTTATTCTTTCCTTTCATAGCATAGTTTGTACTTTCATTTCATAGACTAGATTGCATTTCCATTTCTAGTTGCATATTCATCTTAATCTAGCTTGCATTTGCATTCATTTGGATTCTTGGAGATATTGGCATTCTTGCCCTTGTCTTCACTTGAATCTCTCATTGTGTGGTTGACTAGCAAGGTCACAAGCTTATAGCTCTAGCTGAGAGCAAATTCCATATCTTGCAACTCCATACATACAGAGCTCTAGGTCGCTATTGAAGGTTTCCCTTTCATGGATTTCCTTTGATGTAATGACTTAGAGAAGTGCACTAATTTTGTGTGTACAATTCCCACACCAAAAAAACTTTCTCATCCTTTTTTCAATATTGTCCAAGACTTTTTGAGGGATTTTAAGGCATCTCATTGAATAAATAGGAATAGTAGAAATAACAATCTGAAGGAGCAAAATTCAACCAGTAGAAGACAACCATCTCCCTTTCCAACTTTCCATCCTTTTAAAACATTGATCTGTCAAATCATTCCACAGATTTGGCTTGGAAACACCTTCAAATAAAGGGACACCAAGAAACTTACCTAGAAGAGAGCCCTATTTCATACCCAAAATCTGGCATAACTACCTTCTCATCACAGCACTAGTATTAAAAAAGAAAATATCAGATTTTTTCCAATTAACACACTGCCCAGAAGCCTTAGAAAAGGAGTCCAAAGTTTCTTTAATGACCCTTTCTTCCCTGAATGAGGCATCCCCCATAAGACATTTAACATCTACAAATTGTAAGTGGGTTGTCGGATCAATGCCCTCCGCAATAGTAATACCTTTCCAAACACTAGTTTGCCTTTTCCATGAGAATAATCTCCCCAACGCTTCAGCCATGATAATAAAGAGAAAGGAGATATTGGATCACCTTGCCTTAAACCTCTAGAAGTCTCAAAGAAGCCTTGAGGGCTTCCATTAACAAGAACCAAGATCCTTGGGGAGTTAACACAACTTTCAATCCATTTTAACCAAGCTTCACAAAAACCAAATTGCTTTAGAACCTCAATAAGAAAGGCCCTATTAACATGATCATAGGCTTTCCTGATGTCAAGCTTAATCATCATTTTGGCCACTTTATCTTTCCGAATAGTATGGATAGCTTCATGAGCCACAATAATACCTTCAAAAATAGATATATTCAGAGCAAAGCCATTTTGTTTAGGGGAAATAAGATACTTCAATAAAGGTTTGAGCCTATTCACCATCACCTTAGTAATAACCTTATAGACTGTATTACACAAGGAAATAGGCCTAAAGTCTTCGAAATAAAGACAAACACCTTTCTTAGGAATTAGGGATATAAAAGTATTGTTGAAATCTTTCAAGATAAAACCTCCACTCCTAGATTCCTCCACAACACCCCACATCCTCTGAAAAAAGAGGGTAGGAAAATCATCAGGCCCTGGGGCCTTATCCCCCCAAAGACTAAAAAGAGAAACTCTCACCTCCTCCTTAGAGATAGGGATCATCAATCTAGAATTATATTTATCTATTAAAATGTTAGGGATCATATCCAGTAACTCCTTCGAACCTTCAAGGGGGATAGTGTTGTCCAAGAGCATATCCTTAAAAAAGGACACAGCCTCCCTATTAATCTGGTCTACATTGGATAAAATCCTTCCCTGCCCATCAGAAATAGAGAAAATTCTATTTCTTTCTTGCCTTGCTTTAACAGAGTTATGAAAGAATTTAGTGTTACAGTCTCCACTCCTCAACCAAGTTTCCCTAGACTTCCGTCTCCAAAAAACCTCTTCCCTTGCCATAATTTCCTTGTATCTTCTAGAAAAATCTTTTTTCTTCTAAAGGCCATTTCATCCATCCCTACTTCTATAACTCTTTCATTTAAAGCTGCAAGACTATTTTCTAAAAATAGTTTTTCCACAAAGATATTTTTAAAGGATTCCCTATTCTAGATTTTTAATTGGCCCTTAAAAAATTGCAAACACTTAAAAAATTTGAATGCAAGATTACCTTCCAACTCTAGGGCATGTCACCACCAATCAACAATATTAGAGACCAGGTTCTGGTCTCTAAACCACATTGCTTCAAATTTGAAGGGAGAGCATTCAGGGGTCACATCCTCCTGAATGTTAGCAAATTGGGAAGTGGTCTGAGCCTGATATGAGCAGGATATCCACACTGCAAATTTACTTAAGTTGATCCCACTATCCAAAAAAGAAGAATCTGTCTAATTTCTCAACAATATTTAAAAAACCACTCCTTTGATTAGTCCAGGTAAAATATCTTGTTCTGAAATCAATCTCCCTTATCCCATTATACTAAATGAAATCAAAAAAATCCCTATGACTTTCCCCCCCATCCTTGACCTCCTTTTTTCTCTACATGGCTTAAGATCGCATTAAAATCACCACCTAGAAGAAACAAAGCTTCTTGCTTTGAATTTAGAAGCTTGCTAAGAGCATTCCACAAAACCCTCTTCTCACCAAGGTTATTAGGACCATACACATTCAAAACATAAAAGGTTTTCATCAATTGTTTAGAGACCACCTCAAGCCACTGCATATTAATAGACTAAGAGACAAGGCAAACATCAATCACCTTTGGATCCCACATTGCACCAAGACCCCCCAAGGCCCCATTTGAAAAGGAAAAAACACAATCCTTCTTCCTAAACCAAAGATTAAAGAAACATCATCACCTTCTTGCAATTTTGTTTCCTGAAGTAATATTAAATCTTCTCTTGCTTGATCTAGCACATCTTGTCAGGGGCATTGCAGCCCCTGACATTCCATGAAAGGATCCTCATTGTTGTCAGGAAAGGGCATATCCCTTTCCTGATTTCAGTGATTTTGTTTGGTCTACTGCACAACCTTCCAATTCAAGTTTCTCCTTATTGGAATGAGCTCCTCTCTTTTTCTTCTCCCCCAACCTAGGTCATTTCAAATTGGACTCAGTCTATTCTATCACTCTTGGGCTCAAAATATTTGGGGTCTCAAAAAGGCCCAAATCATTCTCTTCCTCGTCCTCACTCTAGGAGTGATATAAGTTGTCATCAGCAATTAAATCCCCTCCACTATCTCTAACATCTGCAAATAAACCTTCCGAGTTCCTAATAGGAGAGATTCTACCATCAATAGCTTCCCTCCTCATCAAAGATAAGGAATCCCTTCTATCAAACCTACTAATAAACTCCTCACTGATAGCGATATGATCCTCCCTTGGATGATCCCCTCTATTATCATCTGAAGAACCCTTGTTGTCAACAACCACCTTTGTAAGAATATGACCATCTAAATCCTTCTTATCCCCTTTAATGAAAATTGAAGGGCTAACCTCTTTTATAACCCAATCTTGAGAAACATCCCCACCCTCCAAGCTAGGAATCAAAAAACCCTGAAAGGGATCACACTGAACATCTAAAGTATGAGAATCCCCATTTTTATGCCAAGCAGAAATAGGTGTTTCACTTACTTTTTGGGTAGAAAGTTCATCTTGATTGGAGCTCTGGATAGGTTCAAAAGCTGGAAACAAGAGCTTGTCTATTTCCTTCAATGTAGGTCTATCCTCATATACACCATCCCTTACATCATTATCCCATGCCCCCGAAGGGAATATACTTTTTAGAGAAGGCTCCCCTAACCTCTGGACCTTCTCTATCATTTGAAGAAGGCATTGAATCAACTTTGAGTCATCAATATCTTTGCCTTTCTCAAATTGAGAAAGAGAATCCCTAGCCTAATCAAGCCCATCATTGACGTCCACTTCTGCCACCAACACTTTCCACCATTCCCCTTTATCAGTGTGTATAATGATGTGAGATGGGAGTTCAAAATAGGTTTGTCACCAGACCAAAACCCTAGGTGTTAATACAACAAAATTTACCTGGTTGATCACTTCCTCCCATCTAACAAACTTGCCCAGAGATTCACCTAATATTTTCATGGTTTCCTCACCTCTATATTCATGTGGTAGGTTTTCCATCCTGAACCAAATGGGTGTTTCCTTAACTTTTTCCTTTTCTGGATCAAAGTTGAATGTCCATTTCTTCATATACACCCCTTTTCCCTCTATGAAAAAGGGTCCATTTCCCAGAATCCAGTCTCTATCTTCCTTTGATGCACAAATGGTTAAATAGAGACCATTATTCAAAGTTTTCAAGGAAATGAAAGAGCTCTTCTAGTTACTCTCGCACCAAGATTTTATTTTGGTGTAAGAGGGCCATGGACCAAGCCATTTCATTACCAGAGCCTTATTCTCAAACATTGTTCTCTCCTCCATCCATTGAGGGTTGTTAAGGACCACTATCGCATATGAAGTGGCCACGGTGATGTTACTATCCCTAGAGGGATTAGGAGTCTCAGCTTGACCAAGCCCCAAATTCATATCCAAACCTTCTCCTGGTTTTTTCCTCCATAACTTTTCCTTAATCTTCTTGAACTTAAAATCCTTCTCTATTGACATATTGCCCTAAAAACCTCTTTGAGCACTATTACTTTTTCCCCATCTCCTCCCATTCCCAGATGATCTCTTCTGAGGCCCCAGATTCCTTCCAGCTCAATCCTGAAACCCTCTTCTACAAGGGAGTTGTCCCCTTTGATTGAAGGCCCACCAATTCTGCCATCAAAAACCATCCTTCCTGCCTCCATTTTGATCCAGCCTCCATTTTGAAACTGAAATTGGTTTACCATCCTCGGCCTCCAAGACCATTGCCGATGCAAGTCCTCCATTCCTATTTAATTTGAAAATTTGATTTTAATCAATTAAATAATTGTTCAATCAATTATTTTTAGAAATTATGATTTATTGTCAAATCAACAACATTAATTAAGAATAAATATAATTTAATCTAATTTAAATAATTGAGTGGCTGAATAAAGTTTAATTTATTAAATATTTATCATATTCAATTAATCAACTTTGGATAAATAAAATAATATCATTTATCACCAAATAATATTTAATCAGAGATAATTAGGATAAATTAGGAATTTTTAGGAATATTCCCTGATGCAGATTTAGAATAGGATCGATTTAGAGTTTTGATAATTCGATGTGCAGATGTGCCTTAGGTTGGGACTTTAGGGTTGATTTTGATTGATTCATGGATGTAGGAGGTCAATGGTACTGAAGCCCATGAAGCCCATTTTTGGGGTATTACAGTTCTAAAAGAAAGACCTTGGTTACTCCACCCAAGGAACAATATCCTACGAAGAAGAAGAAAGAAGAGAAAGAAGAGGAGGATAAATAAAAGAAGACCACTGAACAAGAAAATACAATTGAGAGATGGTTATGGAAACCTAACTTGAAGATATTAGGAAAAAGGATAATTGAGAAAGGGAAGATGAATCAACTACCTAGGTACTATGAGAGGTATGATGATGTTGATAAATTTAAAATTGAACACATTATAATAAATCATATGCTAGCTTTCAAAAAGAATATGATAGAATTAGAAGGTAGCATACTAAAGGATCTGTTTGATAGATTAGAGGTTAGAAAGAAGATAACCCTAGAAGAAGATAGTAAGATATGAGTAAAACTAATAGAGGATATGCATCTGGTTATCTCTCATAAAGAGATCGAAAGAATCTTGAAAAAGGTGAAACCTTTATTGAGAAAAAAAACACAAGATTGATCAAAATAATGGCAAGAAAGTATGAAGAAGTAGAAGAAGATACAAAAAAGGCCATAGACATATTGCTACCTGAAGAAGGGCTAGAAAAACCTAATCCCTCTAAGGAGATCGAACCAAAAGTTATAATGATAGGAGAATCATCTAAATCAGTTAGAGAAAAAGAAGAAGAACCTAAGGATGATGAAGGAATTGATCAGTTCTACAACACAATAAAGCAGCTAGATTTTTGTGTGGTGGGTATACCTGTGTCTTTGGACACTTCATAGGATAATGATGATCCCTCTCAAGAATATATTGATATTGATCCTAAGGTATACAATAATAATGCACAGAGCATAGTAAAAGTGACAAATCTTGGCACTATAACCGAAGATGAAGTGAAAGAAGTTATGGCCAAAGAAAATAAGGATACAAAAATAGAAGAGACAAAAGTACCCATCTCTATTCATGTTTCTACTCCTATTAAGGAGGAATCAATCTATGCAACTCAATTGTTGGCAAGTGACAATAAGATTTTGATCAACAATGCCGATGAAATGGATGAGGATGAGCTAATGAGCTATCTCTTATGGAATTTTCTAAGGCTAAGGAAATATCTAAGAAAAAAACTAAGAAGAAAATTATGGTAATGGATAGGGAAGTGGACAAAATCAATAAAATTTTACCCATACCTCTCACCTTCCAAGGTAATGACGTAGCAGACAACTTGGGAAAAGTTCTTGATGACCTTGATATGCACTGCACTTCTTTGGAGAAGGTTGCAGCTGTGAAGGTTGAAAAAGAATTCATGACAAACAAGTTTGATGAGATATGCAAGTCAATAAAGTGGGAATTAGGCATACTAGATACCACTATATCCATAATAAGGTTATGCATTGAGCATGGGAAGAAGATATACAACTACAACATAAATCCTTCTAGGTTTGTGCAAGATATAGTGGAAATAATTTAAAATGATGAGAAGATTTTGGACAACTTGGAAAAGACTTGTGGGTCCTCCTCACAATCAGTTACTGAGTTGGACAAGGAAGTATCCAAATTATTGGATAAAATAAGCATGGTACACACTCAGAAGACAAGAGTGTTGGGAAGATTTGGTGATTTGAGTTCGATTATTCCTAAACTGTCAATTTTGGAGAAGCACCTTGAGGATATGGAGACAACGAAAAAATATTTTGATGGATCTATGCCTAAATTACTAAAGGATGTTGAGATCTCATCTTTTTCATTAAAAGGTCTCATTCAGATTGGTCAGACATTGAAGACAACATGGGAAGCAGATGTAAAGATCTTGGAAACCTCTTTCCAAGAAATACTTTGCATGGTGTAAGTTTTGATGAGCAGTCCCAATAATTTTGCCTTGTATATAAATACACTTTTTGTGCATACCTTTTCCCTTGATGTCAAAGGGGGAGTAGTAGTTGTGAAAAATATAAGGATTATATAAACAATAGTTTGGTATTGGACACTTAGTCATTTTTCACTAAGTGTTGTCATCAATGCCAAAGGGGGAGATTGTTGTCAAGTGTGCATTTCTTGAAGGTGTACATGTTGTCATTGTTGGAAAAACATACCTATGTGATGATCTCCCTAAGTGGAAGTAAGTTTCTGATAATCAGTTAAGTGAAAAATGCCAAAGTACGAAGATAGTTTCCAAAATACAATCATTCTATTTTGGTAATCGAGTATGCAATACTTATCTTTATGGTCTACAAACATAAATATATGATATATGATATATAATAAAGCTTTTTTTATGATTGCTTGAGTTTTGGCTTTGTCTAGACAAAATTGCTTGCTTATGAAGTTGAGTGAACACAATATAGCAGTATAACATGGTAGACAATAGGTTGCAATGTTTAAGGGAGTAGCATGTGGATTCTAGGAGTGTTACTTTGGATTTGGTTTGAGTACTATCCTATCTTTATCAAGATATGATTACCAACTATGTATTTTATTTTTGAATATGTGCTAGACACGTTTTGTGATGTATTTGTGAGCCGATTGGAAAGATTATGAGATCAAGTATATATGCTTTGAGATGTGAAGTTGTGAGAGTGTGTTTACATGGACTGGGATATCAAAATAGTGCAGAGGATGTTACGACCTATTAATGAAACTACTTTGACATAGAATATGTTGTTTCAGTTCATTTTTGTTATTTCAAGATATTTGTGTAATACTGGACAATGAGTCCTTTGTAAGAGCAGTGAACTCCATTTTCTATTCACCCCTAACAGGGTTATAGACTCCTAACATGGTCTTTCCTCTAACAAGGACTTGTACTAATGTAATATTCAGCTCCCAATAGGGCAATGTATCCAAACAGGGACACAATACTTTTAGTGCATCATTTGTGGATACCATCCCCATCAGGTTTTTCCCTTGACCAGGGTTTCCTCAAGAACAAATCATGATGTTATGATTTATTTAGTTTATGTGTATGTTCTTCTTATTTTAGTTATTGCATGGTTAAGTTTTAATTGGTTTAAAAGGAATAAAAATGCTACAATATTGATTCATCCCCCTCCTCTTAGTATTTCTTGATCTCAATATCTCTCCCCAAGATCAACAATCAATGGTACTACCAACAATATCCATCTCTCATACATTATCTTTCAAAGTCTCTAACAATTCTCTCCCCCTTAGCTCAATCTCTTCTCCAACACTATTTTTCACATGAATATCTCTCCCCCCATCAATGATAAAGGCACATATATTCACTTTAATCAAAGAGGCCAAAAATTGAAACAATCATCTCTTCCCACAAACTGAACAATTGAATCTTCAATTTGACTACTCCCCTTGCATAATAGCCACCAAAACATCAATCCAGATTCAAGATATCTCTATAAGAATACTAGAATGATGCAAACCAATGCATCTTAGTTCTTATCAGGAGGGGAAATCACCCCTAACTTAGCTCAGAGATACTCAAAAGTATACTTTGACAAGGGTTCATTTAGATATCTACAATATGCTCCTTAGTAGATACATACTGTAATATGACTTCCTTCTAACTTGCCTTCTCTTTCAAGAAATGATACTTGATAGATATATTCTTTGTCTTAGAATGTAACATGATATTCTTTGAGATATTAATTGCACTTGAGTTATCACAATAAATAGCAATAGGCTCATCATACTCAATTCCTATATCCTTCAACATTTGCTTCATCCATATTACCTGTTTGCAATTGGTAGTTGCAAAAAATATTCTACCTCTGGAGTAGATTATGAAATGCAATTATTCTTTTTGCTCTACCATGAAACTAATCTCTTTCCCAAGAAAATACACCACCAATTGTACTCTTTGTGTCATCCACATTACTATCTCAATTAACATCAGTGAAAACAATTAATGAAAAATCATCATCCTTAAGATACCACAAACCATAGTCAACTGTCCCTTTCAAATATTTGAATATTATTTTGAAAACCATAACATGAGATTCCTTAGGATCTACTTGAAATATAGCAACACTGCAAACAACATTCATAATATCAGGTCTTGTCTGGATCGAATATAACAATCCACCAATCATGGATTTTTATCTTGTTTGATTTGCATTAGGGGACTCATTATCCTTTGTCAACTTGAATCCAATCACCATAGGTGTGCCAACAAATTTAGAGTCTTCTATACCAAATTTATTCAACAACTCTTTCATGTACTTTGACTGAGATATAAAAAATCTTTTTCTTGATTGAATATTTTGTATCCTAAGAAATAATTTCATCTCACTAATCATAGACATCTCAAATTCCTTTTGCATCTCATTGTAAAGTTCTTTACCCAACTTATCATTCCCACCCAAAAATATATCATCAATAAATACTTCAACAATCAGAATGCTATCATGATCAATCTTGAAATATAAGTTACAATAAACAATGCCTTTATTAAATCCAAGCTTCAACAAGAACTTATCCAATCTATCATATCAGGCTCTAGAAGCTTGCTTCAATCCATACAAATATTTCTTCAATCAGTAGACCATATTGCTCTTATCATTCAAAGGAAATCCATCAGATTGCTCTGCATAAACTTCTTCTTCCAACTCACGATTAAAAAATGCAGACTTGACATCCATTTGATAAACTTTGAAATCTTTGTAAGCAACATAGGCAAGAAACATTCTCATAGCTTCAATTCTAGAAACAAGAGAAAAATTCTCCTCAAAATCAATTCCTTCCATCTTAGAATAAACTTTACAAACAAGTCTAGCCTTATTGTGAACCACTTCACCATATTCATTCAATTTTTTTCTAAAAATCCATTTAGTACCTATCACGTTCTTTTCCTTAGGTGTGGGAACTAGAATCCATGTCTTTTTCTTCTTAATCTGATCTAATTCTTCTTTTATAGATTTCACCCAATATTCATCTTTTCATGCTTCAATTACATCTTTGGGTTCAATCTTTGAAATCAAACAAATATCATCTTTTTTTCTAGCAAGTCTTCCCCTAGTCTGAACACCTTGATTTTTATCACCATTTATTTGGTTTTCAAAATGATTCATTCTCACATACCTTGGGGTCTTAGGACTTACACGTTTTTTAGATTCTCATGTCTCTACTTATTCATCTTGATTCCTTCAAACAATTTCATTTTGATTCTAAGTTTTTTGTCCCTAATTTGTATTGGCATCCTGATCATATGACTCATATCCATTAGATCTAGCTTGTCTCTGATTGCTTTCATCCACTTTGACATTAATTCTCTCAACTATCTTTCTCAACATGTTATTGTAACATTTGTATAATTTGTTTTTTGTAGAATAACCAAGAAAGATACCTTCATCACATCTAGGATCAAATTTCCCTAAATCTTCATCTCTTTTGCTATAAAATTCTCTTCCAAAGATTCTTAAATGACCATACCATATCTCATAAGGATTCTTACTAGTACCATGCTTGGTTTGTACCTAGTTCAATGTATAAACTAAGTTTCTTACAATTTCTCTCTAATAAACATGCAAAACCTTTCCATAAAGTAGCATTATTCTAGTAGTGTATAAAATAGTTTTGTTTCTTCTATCTGCAATACCATTCTATTATGGGGATCTTGGTGTAGACATCTGTCTCTTTATTCCATGTTCTTCACAAAAAGCATTAAATTCACCTAATGTGAATTCACCACCTCAGTCAGATCTCAAACATTTAAACTTCATACTTGTCTTTGTCTCAACCATAGCCTTAAAAACCTTAAATTTATTAAAAGCTTCATATTTCTCCTTTAGAAAAGTAACCCACATCATCCTTGAATAGTCATTAATGAATAATATGAAATATCTATATCCATAATAACTTCTAGTTCTAACAAGACCACATAAATCAGTATACACAAGATCTAATAATCCACTTGAAGAATATTTTTTCTTTTGAAAGTAGATCTAGTTATCTTTCTCAACTAACATTACTTACACATTGCATTGGAAGGCTTCAACAATTTAGGTAGATTTCTCATAGTTCTAGTAGCACTTCTCTTCATAATGTTATCAAAATTCATATGACACATCCTCTTATGAAATAACCAACTATCATTAACTTGATAAATCAAACATCTATTCTCAACACTATTCAAATGAAATACATTACCATAGCTTTTGTCCCTGATGCAATCTCAACATATGAACTTCCCAAGATTCTACTGTTAGGAATGGGAACACTGAGAAGGGGGGGGGGGTGAATCAGTGTTCACTGTATTAAATCTTTTCTACTTAGCTCTTTAACTTTAACTTGAATACTTAAATACTGAAATGAACATCAACATAAACATGAAACATGAAATCAACACATAACACCAATATGGTTATGGGGAAACCCAAATAGGTAAAAACCCCGATGGGAATTGACACCCACTAATATTTTGTACTAGTGTTTTATGATCCTTGCTAGAAGATCCTTAACCCTGTTAGGAGTTGCTTTGCAATGTGTTTAGTATAGTGACCTTGTCAAGGGTCGGACCCTGTTAGGAGTCTTTTACAATAAACCCTATTAGGGGTGTGGACGCACTGTCCTAGAGCTCATTGCTCAAGTGGTGAAGGCTACAACCTTCTAATCTCAAATACACACTATATCTGTTGGATGAACTGTCACTGTGACACTGCTTGTCTGATCAGTTCCTTTGATGTGTTGATGCTTTGACCTCTTACAAAGCTCTAATACATCTTATCAACTCTTCACACACTTCTCTGCTTATTTCAACTTTTTAACAACTCTTCTGTCAATTACAACGAGTGCATCTAATATTTATATGCGCATACAAAACAATTAACTAGGTCAGCCCTTTAACCAATTACATACAACACTTCCAATTGAATTAGCTCAAGCGTGTTTACAAAAAAAATTAATTACATGTCTACAACCTAGTTACAATATGTGCATAGCCTTTACATCATAGAAATATAACCGCTAATGAAAATGCCAACAGTCGGCTACTTGTTCTGTTCTTCTCTGGCATTCACTGGCTGTGTGACTTCAACTACTTGTAACTTTTTCATACCTGCATATCTAATCATGTGCTCATAAACTAAGAATGAATATACTCTAACCAACTTAACTTCTAGGGTGCATACCATAATTGGTTGTACGCATGTGCACTGATGCTCTGAATAGCTGGTGCTCTGCTTACTGTCCAGTCTTCTACACTTAGCCAATTTCTGATCTTCTCATCAAGTGCTCTGACTCCAAAACACTATATGACTTTGTTGCCATAATGAAAACATTATATCAAGTCATATACACTAGTATAGTCAACTTTCCAAAAATCTCCCCCTTTTTCATTAATGGCAACAGAGGAATATGGCATAGTTACTAACTGTTCTCTTATAAAAAAACTTTTGTTATACTCTATCTTATATCTCCCTTATATTCTTTACTGTACATCTTCTTTATATATCTATAACTCCATATTCTATACATACTCCCCCTTTGACATTAATGACAAAGGTGCTTCAAAATTGTATCTACAAATACTTACAGTGAGAGAACATCCAGATATGCTATTTGTAAGTTTTGGATCTCTTTCTTCCAAAATGTATTCAGTGAATTAACAATTTGGAGATGGGCGCATAGTGCATACTGTAGCTTCTCCATTTTTTCCAAATCTGTGCTAGGACCATGATCATATGTCACCATGGTGGCATCAATCTCCTTGATATTTTGATTAAGTATATCTAGTGAGGGTGCAAGAGCATTTCTAAGCTGAGTCTACCTAGCCCTTATTTTTGACATCTCATTTTTTGCCTTCTCAATCTTGTCAATTTGTCCTTGATATACATTATTGCACATATTTACATTAGTGGATGGGTCTTTCACTGATTTCTTTACTTTCTCTATCATAGCTTCTGCCTCTTGTATCTTCTTGAAATGGTCATCAGTTAACTTGTCCTAATCCATACAGTCAGCAATGATTTTTCTTCCTTGTGCTACAAACTCTTTCAAAGTTGCTTGTCCAACTTTGAGTGAACTAAGGTCTAGTGAGAAGTTACTGACCAATTCACTTAGCCTTTTCTTTCTATAATTCTCTTCTACAACTTGAGATGTAGATGCTTCCAAGCTAGCAAAGTTAGTTTTAAAGTCTATGAGGATGTTGCTAACATCATCAACTGTACTGACCTTGGACACTTTCTTGTCTAAAGACAACAGGTTGTTTAGTATGTTCATTGAATCAACAAATAGGGGATTCCTCATCACTTGTTTCTCTTTGGCTTTTTCCATAGCTAAGACACTAATCTTGATCAAGTCTTCTTCTCCCCAAGAATCCAAACTAGTTGTGTCAGGTGTCAAACTTGACAACAATGCTGCTGAGGGTAGTGGAGTGATAGGAGTGTTGTCCTCTACTTCTTGTTTTTCTTTGATTAGCATTTCAACAGATGGCTTATCTATTGGCTCACTTCTTTTTACCTCTTCTTCTCCTTTTTCTTCTTCTAACTTTTCTTTCTCTTTCTCTATTTCTTTTTCTATCACCTTTCCTTCTTTTTCATCAGTTATATCCTCAATCAATATTTCTTGTTGATTAGGAGTGTTACCACATAATTTCTTATCCTCTTGAGTGCTTACAAAGGCTTCTTCAAACTTGTCCAAATCCATGTATGTGGCCACCATAGTAACTTTTACATTGTCAATGAAAATTGAGTCATCCTTGAGTGTCTTTGTCATGGGCGTAAACTTATCTGCCTCTGTATCTGATTCAACTATAGGCATTGAATCTTGGGGACCTGTCATAGGTACATTAGTGGGCTCTTCCACCTTGACTTCCTTTGTGGGCACTTGAGCTATAGGTGTAGTAGATGGGAACATGTGCATGTTCATGAAGACCTTCTCAAATGCTTTCTTTGTTTCCTTAGCCACCAATTCATAGTTCTTGTCCATTATATGTAAGGTCCTTGACTTGGATCTAAGATGTGGCTTCACCAGATCTAAATAAAGTCTTCTCTTCTAGCAAGCATACTGGGAGGGTTTCATCTAAGGTATTTTCCCTTATCCTTAGATCATCTTCAATAGCTTATCTTTTTAGGAATTCTAATATGTTCCATACATTATTTGGAATCATAGTCTTTAGTTCTAGGACTATTTTCTTGAACTTCATCATATGTTTGACAATCATTCCATGAATCTCTGACTTGTCAATTTCACTATACTTCTCATAGAACTTCCCTACTTGATCTATCTTGCCTTCATCAATAATCCTTGTACTCAATACACTAAGACTAGGTTTGAAGCTTACTTCTGGATGTGCTTGTGTATTTTTCATGTTTCTTGTTACTCGCGAGGATGGATGACCAGTGCTGATCTCTTTCTTCCTCTTAAGCATTGCCTTATACTTAGGAGGAGCAATAAGGTCAACTGTTACTATGGGTGCAGGAGGAGTAATATCAGTTTTACCCTTCTGATCATCTGATTTCTCAATTTTCACCTTCTTCATCTTTGGATCATCATATTATGTCTTTGCAGCACCTATGCTCTCTAATTCCAAAGTAATCTTCTCTTGTCTTTCTTTGTCTAGATCTGCTTGAGATACTCCATGAATTCTCAAAATCTCTGAAGTAACCTTGGTAACCTTTCTTTTTTTTGCTGTGCTATTCAATACAACATCTACTTCTCTTGTTTTCTCTTCATATGCCCCCCATCTAGGTTCATTGGGGTCCTTAGGTGCTAACAATAGAACTTGAGCATAAGCTTCTAGGATTGGTTCCTCAACCTCATATACAAATGGATGAATCCACTTTGTCCTTGTTCAACTGCTTCCATACATGTTGTATCAGTCTCCACCATAAAGCAAATACTATCTTTGTACTTTTCAACAATGCTTTCTGGAATCATGTATCTCATCTATATTTTGGCCCTAAATGTTTTCAATTCTAGTGTCATGTAATATTTTAGTGTGATCTTAGTAGATTCCTTGAAGGATATATGTGGCATAGTAGGAATAGTCTTGTCTAGGTATAAATCTGACACCTTTCCAAGAATGTGGAAGTACATGTATATGATCAAAGACCCAAATCTGAATATCTTGGTCTTGTCATGTTTAATAGCTTTGATGTTGTCTATAAGTTGTGCGTGTAGGATCTCACACAGATTGAACTCTCCATTCTCTCTCACAAGTCTTATTGTTGCAAGAATTGTAGCCACTGACACACTGTTCACCCTACTAGTGTGTTGAAACCTATACCCTAGTATCATAGACATCAATTTTATGTATTTCTCCTCTATAGGCTCGATTGTCATTCTGCACCTATCACTTCTTGATTTGCAAGCTTGTTCTACAAGTTTTCTGGTGTCCTTGCCCGCTGGAAGAATGACACCTATTCTTGAGAGGCCTATCATCTCATGAATTAGGTCTCCAATGATCCTTACTAGAACTTCACCTATCCAAAATTGGTCATCATGAATTCTGCTAAGTAGAATCTTTACCCAATCGAACTCATAGAATTGATATGCAGTCACATATTCAATAATCGAGTGGTTTTCAAGCTACGCATACTCATCTAGGAAGGTTTTATCTGGTTTCATCATGGTTTCTAAATGCGCTCTTATCCTGTCAAGACCTACTGGTTCCTTCTTGCAATATATGTATGCCCTAATATCTTCAACATGCATAACACCCATGGGAGTGCGGGAGAATGCACCTTCTAGGTCATCTAGAGTGGACTTGAATGAATGTCTTTTAAACACATATCTCTTCTTTCTCTGCCACATCAAATACAATGGGAGTAGCCATTACTTACTTGTATATCACTTTCTAAATGATCTCAAAGACTTCTGAATCAACGTGACAGATTAGGGCTTCCACAACCGATCAAATGCACTGCTAATCACTGATGAATCAATCTACAATCCTTCACAATCAAATGATAGGGCTCTTTTGTTCTCCAATCACTCTGAATTTGAATCCAATGAGAAATCTACAAATTTCTATGTATTTTAAAGTAGGAATTCTACCATTATTGCTTGCTATGTAAACTGGGTTGTCACTGAAAATTTCTAACTTTTATTCTACAGAGGGTTAGCTAGTGCACTCTTGCACATACAATCTTCTAGTCTCCAAAAGGTTAAGTCCAAAGGTGCATACTCTGAGAGTGAGTATACTGGTCGTGCAAGGGTCTAGAGCTAAAATAGGTCCCCCTATGACCTTGAGGGCCATTCATCTAGATGTAGAGGGTGTGTCCACTGTGGATGCATCCAATACATTCTCATCAACCTTATCCTTCTTTGCTTCTGACCAAATCAAGCTTGCATCCTCTAAAGCTTTCACAAACTTAACTTCTCCTTCGATATCCAATATTGTTTCTTTTGGCTTTTTAGGGCTTTCCTGACTTTGCGTCCTTGACCTACAAAACTTTGAGATGTGTCTAGCCTTGTTACAAGAGTGACAAATGACTGGAGGCCTTATATTCCTCGGTGCATTGACATGGGTTACCATTTTACACTGTCTAGTTGAGTGACCTTTATAGTTACATATCTTACATGTAACATTATGAGAACTTCATATTTGACTGATTATATTGATTCTTGTTTTTCTGACTTGTCTTACAACTCATAGCTCTATGACCAAATTTATTGCATCAATAACAGTAACCATTAAAAGGTCTTACCTCTGTACAGTTCCTTGCTATATGTCCATGCTTGTTACATGCATAACAAGTGTGGTCTACTGGCTTGCACTCATTCTTAGGTAGTTCAACATTATCTTTAGTTTGATATTTAGTCTTCTTAGTATCAGTAGTCTTTTTGTTCTTTCATCCTTGCTCACATATTGTCAATCTGGTTTTGTGCTTCATTGTATCTAATGCAACTAGTATCTCCTTTAAGTCTTCTTGCATACAACTGAGATTCTACCAACTCAGAACTAGTGTGTAATTTATCAATGTGATTCTTTGCCTCTTTTAATTCAGATTCCAAGCTTTCTTTGATGTTCCTTAGCTCCAAGATTTCCATGTTTGCTTGCCTTAATTCTTCATTTAGTTGAAGGTTCTCTTTGATCTGTTCATCATAGACTTCCTGATTGTTAGTCAGCTTGTCATCCAATTATTCAATCTGTTCTTTCAGGGATGAATTTTCTTCATTGAGATTTTTTATCATAATCCCTAAATCACTGGTAGAGCTTTCTTTCAAATCTTTTCTTATCCTTTTGATGACTGTTTGAGCATCACTGACTTTTTCTTTTAGTTCCTCAATTTCTTTTTCAAATCTGTCCAGGTTTTCAAGAGCAGCTTCAAGATTTCTTTTTAGATGTTTCACTTATACTTTGTCCATGATCTCCTCAAGTGGTTAAACTTCTTTTCTGAGGACCAAAACTCTGATACTAATCGTTAGGAATGGGAACACTGAGAGGGGGAGTGAATCAGTGTTCACTATATTAAATCTTTTCTGCTTAGCTCTTTAACTTTAACTTGAATACTTAAATACTAAAATGAACATCAACATAAACATGAAACATTAAATCAACACATAACACCAATATGGTTATGGGGAAACCCAAATAGGTAAAAACCCCAGTGGGAATTGACACCCACTAATATTTTGTACTAGTGTTTTATGATCCTTGCTAGAAGATCCTTAACCCTGTTAGGAGTTGCTTTACAATGTGTTTAGTATAGTGACCTTGTCAAGGGTCGGACCCTGTTAGGACTCTTTTACAATAAACCCTATTAGGGGTGTGGATGCACTATCTTAAAGCTCACTTCTCAAGTGGTGAAGGCTACAACCTTCCGATCTTAGATACACACTATATCTATTGGATGAACTGTCACTATGAAACTGCTTGTCTGATTAGTTCCTTTGATGCACTAATGCTTTGACCTCTTGCAAAGCTCTAATACATCTTATCAAATCTTTGTACACTTCTTCTCTTCTTATCTCAACTTTTTAACAACTCTTCTATCAATTAAAATGGGTGCATCTAATATTTATATGCGCATACAAAATAATTAACTAGGTCAGACCTTTAACTGATTACATACAACACTTTCAATTGAATTGTCTCAAGCATGTTTACAAATAAATTTAATTACATGTCTACAACCTAGTCACAATAGCACATAGCCTTTACATCATATAAATATAACCTCTAATGAAAATGCCAACAATCAGCTGCTTGCTCTGTTCTTCTCTGGCATTCACTGGTTGTATGACTTCAACTACTTGTAAATTTGTCATACCTGCATATATGATCATGCGCTCATAGACTAAGCATGAATATACTCTAACCAACTTAACTTCTAGGGCACATACCATAAATCGATCGTACACACGTGCGTCGATGCTCTAAACTGCTGGAGCTCTGCTTATTGTCCAATCTTCTACACTTAGCCAATTTCTGATCTTCTCGTCAAGAGCACTGACTCCAAAACACTATATGACTTTGTTTCCATAATGGAAACATTATATTAAGTCATATACACTAGTATAGTCAACTTTCCCACATCTACATTTTCCATTCTTGAATTGCATATCATAAACTTTATCAACTAGTTATCCAACACTCAAAATATTATGATTTAGACCTTCAATATATAAGAAATCATCAGTATTGTTCTTACCATTAAGAGTAATGGGACCTCTACCATGAATCAGACAAGGAGTATTATCATTGAATCTCCCAACACCACCATCATACATTTCCAACTTTACAAACTTGGTCTTATCTCTAGCCATATGATGTGAACATCTGTTGTCAATTACCCATTCATCCTTATCTTCAACAAATACAATAAGAGCCTTTTCCACATACATGAAGCTAGTAGTCTCATTAGGGATCAAATATTCTTCCTTAATAGAAATAAACACCCATTCTTCATCACTTATACTGCCTTTCTGAGATTCATCATTTGTCACACCTTAATCAACAACATAATAGCATTTCTTCTGATATCTAGGTTGGAATTTCCTTGGCTTATGGTTTAGAACACATTTAGGACACCTTGAAGAAAAATGACCAATGTTATTGCAAGAAAAACATTTAAGAGGTAAATTTCCTTCATACTTACTAGCACCTTTAGGAAATCTCTTGGCAATAAGAGCTTCAAACTCTTCAAGCGTTTTCTCTTCTTCTTCAATTTCTTCATAGTCCTTTGCATATCTAGATGTACTCCTATAATGGTGAAAATGGTAATCAATAGTAGACTCCCACTTTCACACATACATTGGAAGGGTCCCTAAAATGTAATCCCTTTGGACTAAATATTATTGGCACAACCCAAGTAGGTGAAGTAATGCTAATGCATGATCTAGTCTAAAAGGATGTGTGATTATAGGGACCTTTCCATCTAAGGATAGGAATTTAGTATCAGAAAGTGCAATGTATATGAAAGTAAAGTAAACACTCATGTAATGATAAACAACAAGATATCAAATCAAGTGTGGAAAAGTAAGTGTTATAAAGTAACAAGGATAAATAAAATCTCATCTTGAAGGCTAGTAGAAGAAGAAACTTCAGATCTGCAAAAGCTTGTCAGCCTATGTTAGATCTGGAAATTCTTCTAGATCCAGAGCTTAGAGGGCTAAATCTACCAACTGTGAACATCTCAAAATTACAATAATAAGTCAAATTTTTGGGTATAGGTCGAAATAGATTCAACCTATACTTGAGAGAGCTAGAACTGAAGGTCTCAGGACTGTAACTGATACTGTATCCTCAAATTTGCAAATTTGAATATGAAACTTCTTGAATCTACACCTGCACACGAGAAATGGGAAATTATTAGGGGAAAGGGAATTGCCTTGGTCAAGCCCCTATATAGGAATTAACCTTGAAATCAAATAATTAAACCAGGTAAAGCAAGATAAATGTAAATGTTCACCTTGCTTGTCAAACCCTTGTAAATGGGTATGAATCTACTATATCCACAAAGATGAACACTTACTTGAATGAATGTTGATAGAATGTAGGACGTCTTTCACCAATTCAATAAATCTACATTTTCCAAATCAAATATCATGGATGTATGTATGCTTGATATGCTTGAATGGAGAAGGAGATGAATGAAGAATGGATATGGATCCTCTTTTTCAATTGGGAATTCCTCCACTAATCCATCATGGGAGATAAATTCACACAATCAATAGAATATTTTCCTTGGAATGGATGGATGGAAGATAACCTTCAAATCTTGGAGCCAAATCCTTGCTTGCTTTCTAGAAATCACCAAAAATCTCTTGAATGCACCTTGGACTTGATTGATTGAACTTAGATATCATGGATGTATTGTAATTGTAGATGTTATGGATGAGAGAATGAGAGGAAGATGCCTCCTTTTATAGTGATTTCAGAGTCCAAATTCATGAAGGTTGACTACATCGGGTAGGAAAATAAAAATACTTTGCATTAGGCCCAAAACCCACCAAAATTCAGCCCCCAAGGCATAGGTCAAAATAGGTTCGACCTATACTTGGTATAGGTCTAAATAGGTTTTACCTATACCTAAAAGGGTAAATTTTGAGGACTTTGTGGGACTTGATAAGTGTTAAGAGGTTTGGGGAAAATGGAAAGATGAGTGGGAAAATCAAGCATAAATGAATCTATAATCGAAGAGATCACTAAAATGGGGCCCAATAAGTCCTAGAGCTTCCAAATTAATGATTGCTATATTTTTTGGACTATAAATCTATCCCCCACTTTAGCAGGAGGATGAGGAAAGCTCATGCTCATGGTAAAGTAGATCAAATGTGTAAGATGATCTCATCAAGGTTAAGGAGACACGGAAACATCTCACCCCTGAGTGACTTAAGTCCTTATCGAATCCAAAACTAAGATAAGAGAGACATTGCTCAGAAAATAGAGAGAAGAGAAGTGTGATTACCTTAGCCCAAGTAAGACTATATGTCTTACTATGAACCGCACAAAGAAAGAAAAGTGCGACCACCATGCTTAGCAAGATTGTATGTCTTACTGTGGACTACACAGAGAAAGTGATGCAAAAGATGGAATTGAAAGTCCTAATAGGTTGTATGCCATGCTAGTCAACCCATCGAATATTTGTCCTTAAAGATTGTATGTCAATAAGGGATCTGACAAAGAGCAATTTGCCTTGAAGTATTTCATGTCCATAAAGGATCCAAGATTTAAAGCATCGTTGAAATACAATGTGTGTGTGAAAAATGTGAGCGAATTGTATGCCCCCACATTAAAACTATTGCAAATGCCTTAACGGGAGAAATGGATTTAACAGAGCATACATGCATCTACTAGAAATGTTTCCACTATGAAATTCCCCCAAGAAAGGACAAATCAAGGGAAATTAACAAGTGACAAAAGAGAGCACAAAAGGGATCTACCAATGCTGGGGTTAGTATGATCATATGATAATATGTACAATAGCATGTCAAAATGAAATATCATCATTACCCAAAGTATAACTACAACACAATGGAAGAAAGGCACGTAAGAGCTATGAAGAAGAGTCTTTTTGGGTTGGCATCATGAAGACCAAAAAGAGAAGTTTCTACCATTTTGCAGCATCACAAGAAAACAACACAAAGGCACATTTACAAACAATGGTGCATGTACAACATAACATGTAACAACATATAGAAGAAGTAAGATACAAATAGAAGAATGATTACAACATGGTGATTCCTTTATCACCTTGTGCCAATGGAGAAACATGGGTAATTTAAAGAAATCTAAACAAAACATGTAACAAGAAACACATCACAATGGAAGCACATTATGATAGGAAAACACACAATATCCACTGCACAAGAGGAGCTAATCAAGCACATCGCTCACCCCCCTACTTTGGTCTATAGTGTGTAGGGAAGGTGGCAAACTTGCAAGAGGAGAAACACCAAGCATGACAGAA
Source organism: Chamaecyparis obtusa (assembly GCA_027943335.1). Taxonomy (NCBI): domain Eukaryota; kingdom Viridiplantae; phylum Streptophyta; class Pinopsida; order Cupressales; family Cupressaceae; genus Chamaecyparis; species Chamaecyparis obtusa. Next base: position 206,117 of record BSBK01002306.1, on the reverse strand, counting down.
GGAATAATAGCCAGTTCCAAAAAAGGACCATGTTTTGAAGATAGTTCACTGCATTCATTAATAGGAGTGATAGATCATTTTTGTAAAGCATAGTTGGTAAATCATTTTCAAGATCAATAGTCTCATATATATCATCATAATCAATAGTATGAATATCATCATCAAGAGTATCTTCTTCATCAATATTAATTGCAATAGAATCCAAGATAGGAATAGCATTGTCATGTTTATTCATTATAAAAAAAATTAAATTCAATTCCTCCATAAGCTCAAGAATGGGTTGGTCATAGGAAAGTGAAGTATGAGGAGGTTTATGAGGTGAAGAAATGTTTTAAGAAATAGGTTCACAACCTCTAGAAAGATGCTTGCAATGATGATCATGAGCATGATAATTATGTTTAGTCTTGCTAGATATTGGGGTTGGGATAGGATCAATCAACATCGGGTCCTTTTCTTCTTTAGGAGGAAGAATTGAAGGGAGCACACTAGGTTGAGAGATGATAAGAAGAGGATGTGTATAAGCAATAGGAGGTGGAACGTAAGAATACGAAGGAGGAATAGGTGTAGTCCATGACTAGGATCATCCTTAGGTTTTCTAAGTATACAAATCTTTTAAATCTTGAAGGCTTGGTATGATCAAAAGAGATAATCAGGATGAACTTTAGTTGCTTGAGGCATGGAAGGCCAAAAGAAATCAAGGTTAACAAAGTCTCAAGGAACATAAGGTTGCTAAAGACTATGATTATCAGTCATGATCTCTCCATTATGAGGTAATTTAACACATGTATGAATAGGAGAAGCCACAAAATTCATGGAGGTAAGCCAAGGAAGACCAAGTTTGACATGAAACTAATTAGAAGTAGGAATAACAATGAAAGTAGTACCCAAAGTTGTACCATAAACTTCTACAAGAAATGAAATGGAACCATGGGAAGGATAAAGGGAACCATTGCAAGTTTGAATCAAAACATAAGATTTATCATATATATCTTTGTGCAATAAATTACTAAAAATATGTTACATTCACCATGCAATTGGGATCAACAAGGGTACCATGGGAAGGAATACCATCAACCCCATCGAAAATGTAAAGAGGAACATTACGTGCCTTAATTGTTTTTGCAGGATCAAAGGCAATGTAAGACTAAGGTGGAGGTTAAGGTTTATGTTTAAAATGTTCAATTTGGTTTATACTATGAGTATCTTTGTTAGTTTTCCCATCATAATCAATGTCCTTGAGAGAAGAAGGTTGCTCAATAGTATTGGTCAAATGAGATGACAAAGGATTAGTGTATATTTACAAATTATGGTTAGGAGGTTCAAATGATTATTTTCCATGGTTAATATCAACATCCATAGATATAGCATTAGAATCAATAAGGTATTGAAACACATTTTTCAAGGAATAGCATTTTTCAGTATATGATAGTGAGCTGATGATGGAGTTGACAGATAGCTTTGGGATCAAAGAATTTGGATGGTGGTTTGGATGGGTCAATTGGTTTGATAGGAGGAAATTTAATAATTCTTGCATTAACTAACTTAAACATCACATTATGCAAAGATTCAAAAAGTGGAGTAAAAGTACAAGGTCTAAAAATAGTGGACAAAGGAGCCACACCTTTGGATGTTGTTGCCACTTGTTCATCAAATGTGTTGGATGATTTGTTGATATTGATGTAGTTGTTAGGCTTCTAAAATTTGTTGAAATAGGATGTGGCATCACTCTTATCAATAAAAATAGGATCCATTGGAGTGTTTCTCTCAAATTAAGTCACTTGAAGTTGATAATGATGAAGCACTACAAAAAATTGTGAAAAGGAAGAAAACTGAGAAAGGAGAATCTTATCTCTAATTTCCTTTTGTAAATTAGTAATAAAAATATGTTGCATGTCAAAATCAGGCACAGGATAAGAAATATGAGCATTCAAATGCTTAAATATACCAATGAAGTCACTAAATTTTTCTTTAACACCTTGTTTGCAATGCATCAAATTAGTTAAAGAAATTTGAGGACCAATGTTGTTTTGAAATTGTTGAATAAAAGCATTACCAAGATTGTGGAAGGAATCAATGGAGTAAGGAGGAAATGAAAAATAACATTGAAAAGCTTTATCTTGAAAGTTTATAGTAAACAACTTTGTCATGAACCTATATTTTTGAGAGAAATCATTGCACAAGGTTTGAAAAGTTTTAACATGAGTTACAGGATCACCCTTATCATTATAAGTCTCAAGATGTGGAATTTCAATACTTTGTGGGATAATAGCTCAGATAATATCTATAGAAAAGGGACTAGAAATATCACATGTAGGAATTTTGAACTTGGATTGAGTCAAAGAAGAAAATTTTTGTTACAGAGAAGACACGGTTTGAGCTAAGTTATTAATGGTAGAATCAATAAAAGAAATGATAGGAGGAGAAAAATTAGAAATATTAGGAATATTGTTTGAAGTAGAGGGAATGTTTGAAGAAGCATGAAGCATGTTATGAGCATTTTTGGAAATAGGATTTGAATAAGAAAAAGGAACACTATGATAAGAAGGCATAGATGAAGGCAATGAAACACATAGAACACTTGTAGGAAGAGAAGGAAGATTAGGATTAGGGAGACTCACATGTATGGGATTGTAATTTTGAATTGAATTTGTAATAAGAGGTGGAGTATAAGTGGAAATGCTAGGGATGAAAGCAAAGATAAGCAAAGAAGTTTCAACACTTGTAGTAGGTGGAACATAGCCTAATTATTGAGAACATTACATCATAAATTTTACACTAGAACCAATAAGATGGGAAATGCTACACAAGAGGTGAAGACCATGTTCATCATTATAAATGAGTTTTTTAAACCTTCTACAGTGGAAATAGCTCCATGATTATGATTCTCTTGAGCTAACCAATGTTCAAAATTTTCAAATTCATGAGTAAGCTTTAGCAATTGGGTGGGAGGAACTCTTAATGCATCATCTTCATTATGATAATAATGAGAATATTTATTCTCCATGGTAGTATTGGTATCATTATGATGCATGTTAGTTTCATCAAGATTCCTAGGAAAGAAGGCAGGTTCACGACCAAAAGAAACCATGATTCTATGACTTATTCTAACTAAAATACTATATATAGGTTGGACTCAAAGTGATAAAGCTCATACAAAAAGGAATAAAAGTAAATGAACATGCAATGAAATTTGAACAAATGTAGCAAAGATGTAATGTAAATAGAGACAATCACAATGCATACAAAGTAAATCAAGATATGAAAGAATATATAACACTAAATGAACCTATAATGCAAAGAGGATCTAACTACCAAATCAAGAAGCATACAAAAGGAGAATCTAACACATAGATCAAAAGCTATGATGCATATAAAGTAGATCAAGATAGAAATAAAATATAACACCAAAATCAGAATGAAAATGTTATGTGTTAGATTCACCAAAATGTAATGGTGAAAATGGTAATCAATAGTTGACTCCCACTTTCACACAAACATTGGAAGGGGCCCTAAAACGTGACCCCTTTGGACTAAATCTGATTAGCACAACCCAAGTAGATGAAGGGAAGCTAATTAATGATCTTGTATAAAAGGATGTGTGATTATAGGGTCCTTTCTATCTAAGGATAAGAATGTAGTATAAGAAAGTCCAATGTATATGCAAGTAAAGTAAACAATCATGCAATGATAAACAATAAGATATCAAAACAAGTGTATCAAAGTAAGTGTTATAAATTAACAAGGATGAAGAAGTACTCACCTTGAGGGATAGTAGAGGAAGAAACTTTAGATGTGCAAAACCATGTCAGAATGTGTTAGATTTGGAATTTATTTTAGATCCAGAGCTTAGATGATTGAATTTTCCAACTATGAAAATCTCAAAATTATAGGAACAGGTCAACTTTCTGGGTACAGGTTTACTTTCTAGGTATAGGTCAAAATAGGTTCAATCTATACCCGAGAGGGATAGAATTGAAGGTTTCAGGATTGTGCCTGATAATGTATCCTTAGATCTACAAATATGAATCTAGAACTCCTTGAATTTGCACTTGCACATAAGAAATGGGAAATTGTTGGGGGAAAGAGGCTTGCCTTGGTCAAGCCCATGTATAGGAACTAAACTTGAAATGAAATAAGTAAAGCATGTAAAACAAGATAAATGTAAATGTTCATCTTGCTTGTCAAATCCTCGTGGATGGATATGGCTCCACTACATCCACAAAGATATATATTTGCTTGAATTAATGTTAATAAAATGTAGGATGTCTTTCAGTAATCCAATAGATCAACACTTGCCAAATCAAAGATCATGGATGTATGTATGCTTGATATGCTTGAATAGAGAAGTAGAGGAATGAAGAATGGATATGGATCCTCTTTCTCAATTGGTATTTCCTCCACTAATCCATCATGGGAGAGAAATTCACACAATCAATAGAATATTTTCCTTGGAATGGATGGATGGAAGATATCCTTCAAATCTTGGAGCCAAATCCTTGCTTTCTTACTAGTAATCACCAAAAATCTCTTGAATGCACCTTGGACTTGATTGCTTGAACTTAGATATCATGGATGTCTTGTAATTGTGGATGTTATGGATGAGATAATGAGAGGAAGAGGCCTCATTTTATAGTGATTTCAGAGTCCAAATTCATGAAGGTTGACTGCATTGGGTAGGAAAATTAAAATACTTTGCATTGGGCCCAAAACCCACCAAAATTCAGCCCCTAAGGTATAGGTCAAAATAGGTTCGACCTATACTTGGTATAGGTAAAACTAGGTTTGACCTATACTTGAAAGGGTAAATTTTGGAAATATAAAGGTTATGGCACATGGGAACTACTCGGGAGGTAACGGCTATGAAGGAGAAAACCCTAGCAATGGAGATTTTGACAGAAGCAAGCTTAACTTTAGATCACAAGGAAGGTGGCAGAATGGTAGACATGCAAGTTTTTGGAACCAAGGCAGACAACATTGGAATTTTAATAGAAATGTTAGGTTTTCTAGCTTTCAAAAGGAGAGTTTTCGAGGCCCAAACTCGAAACCTCAAGTAGCCTTTGGAGGTCATTGACACAATTCCAGAGTTGGATGGATCTCACCCAGGCAAGATCTTGCATGAATCCCACATCATGAAAGGAATGGCAGGAGGTGGGATAATGGATTTGCATCATACTATAACAGAGATGAACACCTAAGAATGCCCAACAACTTCTGTTTCAAATAGATTGAACCGAAGTTTTGGCACCTAAAGGGATCAAGCAAGCCTATAACACCTGCACTGACAATAGAGCAAAAGCAAAATGAGGTAAACATCATAAGATCCTCCTCTATCCTGATCAATAACATGCATTGGTTGGATTTTGTGAACTTGTTCAAAGAGAAAGCCCTCTTTATGAAATGGTTAGGGCCTTGGCCATCCCTGGCCAAAATCCAAAAATGGATAGAAACACAAAGGGGAGAAAATTTTAAACTAAAAACCCTAACTAATGAGTTCATTTTAATTATCTGTCCAACAAAGATGGATAAGGAATGGATTTTAAATAGTGGACCGTTTACACTAGATGGAATAGGAATATACATCTGTGACTGGAAACTGAACTTTAACCTAGATAAAGAAGAAGTGGAAAATATTGTAGTCTGGCTAAAATTAAAGAATCTCCCCTGGGAGTATAAAAATGAACTAACATTGGAGATCATAGGGAATAATTTTGGAAAATTTCTAATGTCAGAAGAAGTGGTGGACAAAAATGACTTCTATATCTACTCTAAGATCCTTGTCAAAATGCAGAGATGCTATCAAATCCCTGAATATGTGATGCTTGGTTCAGCAAATGGTGAATGGAGGCTTAAAGTTGAAATTGAAGAGGCAAACTTAACTACAAAAGAAACTAAGCTAAAGATGAAAGGTAAAGGTTTGTTTGCAAACAACATCATGGAATGGATAAAGATCATGGAAGCAAGTAGGACTCGACAACCTCTGTGGTCAATAAATTTTGAAGAAGAAATGATTATCAACAGAGTCTCTAAGATAACGAGGGGCCACCAAATATCATCTACTTCAAATACCCCAAGAATGATGGCTGAGTCAGAAGAAAGTCTAAAATCTAATATGAGGAGCCCTATATCTACCCAAGAAGTGATGGAAACACCCATCATTATTTTAGAAAATCTCATAAAGAATGGAGTTCCTCCCCCTCTGATCTATCAACCATTGCAATCTACAATAGTGCTAGATACACTTGAGACTCATATTCACACCCCCCATGACTACAGGACAAGGCATGAGGATAGAAGTTGTAAACCTGAGGGTAATGAGGATGAAATCTTCCACTATGTGCCAGATATCAGGGATTCTAAATTTTTTGATGGCCAGTTTATTGGGCATTGTGTTGATATCCAAATGTCTCCAAGAAAGAATATAGACAATAATGCAAATCAAGATAGCTCAGAAAGAGATGCTCATGCTCCTAATGGCACATCTCTTGTGGCCCAATCAACAACAGTAGACAACAATATGGATAGGATTCCACTTTGTTCAGAGGAGTTTTCCCTAGTAGACCTATTACTTTCTTCACTAGATATGGTTGCTAGTCAAAACCCTCAGCTAGGAAGAGAACCTCTAACTTGGTTTCCTGGTTCAAATTCCTCTACCCCTACTCAAAAGACAACTCTTGATGGTAGAATATGTAGTTTCCACCCAATTATGGAAGCCTTGAATAAAATCTAGGATGCACAGGAAAAATCAAATAAGGCTGGACACTGGAATGAACCAGAAGATGACTACCAGGGAGGTAAAATTTCCCCTATAAGAAATCTAGAATCATCTTTCCAAGAAGTAAGAGATAGTGGTGATAACCTTCTAGAGACATCTTCTAATGTAAGTTGCTATAGTGAAGATGGTGGTGAGGACTACTTGGGGTCAGAAGACACCTTAAATGTGTTGGATCAAAGAGGTTTACACCAATCAAAATCCAAACTAAAAAAACCAAAGTTGGGAGAAAAAAGAAGATGGAGGCCTAAATCAACTAAGGAAAAGCTGGAACAGGCTAGTTGTGCAGCAGACCAAACAAAACTGCTGAGATCAGGGAAAGGCTATACCTTATCCCAGCTACAATGAGGATCCTTTCATGGAATATCAGAGGCTGCAATGCCTCTAAAAAAACTCATTTTCTCAAGAGAGGTCTTGAGCAAGTGAGGGTAGATATAGTCCTACTTCAAGAAACAAAACTAAAAGGTGATGATGTGAATTTATTCCAAAAGAAATTTGCTAGATGGAATTGTGCCTTCTCGGAAGCAAGTGGAGCTTTAGGAGGTCTAGGCATTTTATGGGACGAGAGTGTTATGGAGGTAGTTCTAATCAGTCAAGCATCTAATTGTCAATGGTTTGAGGTAACTTCAAAAAAATTACTCTCTCGATTTTATATTTTCAATATATATGGCCCTAACAATCCCACTGAAAAAAGATGCTTTATGGAAGTTGCTCTCAAGCTTCCTAGAAGATAGACTTGATGATCTCTTCCTCTTAGGAGGAGATTATAATGCAATTTTAAGACCGAGTGACAAAAAAGGGGGGAAGGCCTGGCATGGGAGGAGTCAACATGACTTTTCTAACTTTGTTCTAGAGAATGGGTTGGCAGAATTAGAATTCAGAATAGGTGATTTTACATGGACAAATAGAAGAGAAGGCTTCCTAAACATTGTTGAGAAATTGGATAGATTCTTTTTAGCTGGAAACTGGGAAGATTATGACTGGTTGTGCTCTACAGACATACTACCCATCACAGGATCGGATCATTACCCAATTATGTGCAACATTCAAGAGGATTCTACCCCTGAAAGATCACCCTTCAAGTTTGAGGCTAGGTGGTTACGAGAAGATGATTTATTTCCCTAATATTGAGAATTGGTGGAAGAACTCCCCAACTTATGAAGGGAATTTATCTTTCATCTTTTTCAAAAAGATGCAATGTATGAAAGAACAGATGAAACTCTGGAATAGAGAAACCTTTAAAAACATATTTGTTGAAAATTTTAAATTAGAAAAAATCCTCCACCTTCTTAATGAAAAAGTGGTTGGATTAGGGATGGATGAGGCTCTATTTATAGAAGAACAATCTCTTCTTAAACAATACAAAGAAGTACTGGCCTGAGAGGAGATATATTGGAAGCAGAAATCTTGTGAAACCTGGTTGAGAGAAGGGGACGGAAACACAAAGTTCTTTCATAAATCAGTCAAAGCAAGAAGAGCTAGAAATAAGATATTTTCTATTGAAAAGAAGGATGGGGAGATTATTAATGATCAACAAGAAATAAACAAGGAAGTGGTTAGCTTCTACCAAGACATCTTCACACAACACCAACAAGCTGGACTTGAAACTGACAAGATGCTTGAACTCATTCCAAAAACTATCACAACTGCCTAGAATGATATGTTAATGAAGCCAGTCACTATGTCAGAAGTTAAGGAAGATTTGTTTGGTTTAGGAGGGGATAAAGCCCCTGCACCTAATGGTTTTGTAGCCCTTTTCTTCCAAAAAACTTGGAATATTCTTGGTGAAGATCTAGTCAAGGTGGTAGAGGAATCAAGAGCTGAAGGATTTGTGCTAAAAGATTTTAATAATATGTTTATTCGTTTGATCCCAAAGAAAGATGACTCTAAATGCTTAGAGGATTATAGACCTATTTCTTTATGCAATATTGTTTATAAAATCATAGTGAAAGTGGTTGCAAACAGATTGAAATCAATCATCAGTAGCATCATCTCTGAAGAACAAAGTGGATTTGCTCCCAATAGATCAATTTTTGAAGGCATTATAATAGCACATGAAGCAGTCCATACAATCAAGGTAGCTAAAGTCAATAGAATGATGATCAAACTAGATATAAAGAAAGCGTATGATAATGTCAATCAAGAGTTCCTCCTCAATGTTCTCAGAAGGTTTGGCTTTGCAGAAGCATGGGTAAAGTGGATTGCTAGCTGTCTTAACACTCTGAGATACTCCATACTAATAAATGGTAGTCCACAGGGGTTTTTTGAAACATCAAAAGGAATTCAATAGGGGGACCCCATTGCCCTCTTTCTTTTTATCATCATGGCAGAAGTTTTGGGAAGATTTATTCACAAAAAAAAGGTTAAATGGAAGTTGGAAAGGAATTAAGATTGCTGAAGGGATGAACCCCTCTACACATCTGCAATTTGTAGATGATAACTTTCTACTGGGTGTAGCTATGGTGGCTGAGGCACATGTAATAAAAACAACTCTCAATAGTTATAGAAATGCCACTGGGTAATGTGTGAATTGGCACAAAACTGAAATATTTTTTTTAATACGAACAAAAACATTCAAAGGTAGATAGGGGAGATCTTGCAGATTAAAAAAGGTGAACTACCGAGCAAATATCTTGGAGTGCCTTTATTTGGTTGTGCCTCCAAACACAGTTATGGAATAATCTTTTGGATTCATGTTTCAAAAGGATGGAGGGGTGGAAAAGTAGATGGCTCACCTCTGCAGGGAGAATTCTACAGTTACAAGTAGTTATTTCTGCCATCCCCATTTATTCTATGAGCTGCTTCAAAATTCCATACAAGGTGCTAGATGTTATCTCAAAAAAAATGAGAAAGTTTTTTTGGAATGGAGTTGAGGAGGGAGAGAAATGGTCATTACTTGCATGGGAAAAAATATGTAAGAAAAAGACTAAAGGTGGTGCCAGCCTAAAGGATTGGAAGAAAATGAATGTAGCTCTGGGAGCCAAACTGGTATGGTAGATGTGTAGTCAGCCAAACAGCCTATGTGTTAAAATTCTAAGATCTAAATATCTGGACTCAAATAATGAGGAAAGAATACTTACCATTGTTAATCCTCCAAAAGGCTCAGCAGTCTGGAACTTCTTGTTAGATTGCAGACACATGATTAAAAGACATGCCTCTTGGCATATAGGAAGTGGTTCAAAGGCACTATTTTGGGAAGACTCTTGGAATAGTCACCCAATTTTTAAAAATGATGATCGATATGCTGAATTATATGACCTACTCACAGCAAGATGGGGACATACAGTGGCTGATTACTTAGAATATAAACCCTCACCCACTGGTCCAAGCTAGCAATGGAAAGCCTTAGATAATGTGAATTTGACTGAACAACAAAAAAATCTTATGGAAGAGGTTTTTCAACAAAGATGTTTTATCAGAACAGCTCAGGAGGATAGACTAATATGGTGTAGGGAAACAAGTGGGGAATATTCAGTCAAATTAGGCTACTCCTCACAAGAAGAGGAGGATGAAATTCCTTCCTGGCCTACAAAACTTTTTTGGGACAAGCATTGCTTACCAAAAGTAGGGGCATTTGCCTGGTTAGCAGTTCATAAAAGAATTCTGACTGCTGAAAGATGAAAAATATTTGGATTGCAGGGACCTACTAGGTGTGCTTTATGTAAATCAGCTTCAAAGGATGTTGACCATTTGCTCATTCAATGCCCAGTTGTAGTAGAATGCTAGAGCATGATCAAGGGAAAGCTAAATTGGATAGGTCCTATGCAAAATGGAGTGAAAGAAGTATTCCAAGGATGGTCAATCCCACAAAAAAACACAGCATTATCAGGATTATGGAAAATTAGCCCTTCAATAGTCATATGGGAGCTGTGGAAAGAGAGAAACAGAAGGATATTTCAAGGAAAGGAAAGATCAATCCAAAGAATCAAATCAAGTATTTTAAGTGTAATTGAGGAAACTATGAAAGCTGCACTCCTCTCTTCTACAGGAAGTTATCTTTATACAATGGATGATAGAAGACTTCACTGTAATTGGCCAAGCTTGAAGTTTAGAAATGGAGGACTCAAAGACAGTGTTAAAGTAACAATGGCCAGACAGGAGGTAAGATGGACAAAGCCAAACCAAGTTTGGTATAAAATAAATTTTGATGGTGCTTCAATGGGCATCCCTGGCCCTTCTGGTGCAGGAGTAGTAATCAAGGACTGGAATGGGGCTATTGTTGCCTTAGGAGCTAAAAGATTAAAATATGGAACAAATAATGTTGCAGAGGCTTCAGCAACTCTCTTGGCTCTTCAAATGGTGAATAAGTTAAATCTACAATGGGTTCATCTAGAGGGTGATTCAAAAGTTATAGTTAATGCCATTAAAAATGGTGAAATCAAAGCCTGGCACATTCAAAATATCTTGTAGGAAATATCTATTATTATTTTATCTCTCCCTTACTTCCAATTAAGTCATGTGCTTAAAGAAGGGAATATGCAAGTTGATATAGTCTCAAAGTGGGCCATAACCTTAAAGCATAGAAATATTGCATGCTTTGAACTTTTCACTAATGATTTTATCACTCTCTAATTCAAATGTGTAGGAGAAACTTTGTGAATTGTCATCTATTTATGACTGCAGCTATAATACTATGACAATGTGTTCTAGACCACTTGTCGTTCAAATGTGGATATAATTTCATTGACCACATCTTGGACCCTCCAACTTGGAGAAGCGGAAAAGGAGGTTAAGAGAATAATTGAATTCCCTTTTGATAAGGAATTATTACCAGGTTTGGACTCCATCCTAGAGTAGGCGAACCCGGGAGAGGGTTTTGATTACAATGAATGTTTTGAAGACCAAAATGTTGGATTGAAATATGGAATATTCCCCTTCCTTTGGTAGTGGGGAAAGGTGGATGCTGCCTTCTCAAAGCCCTGGCAGAAATTGCACGAGCCTATGAAGATGACAGAATCTGTGTTGTGTACATGGAAGTGCCGAGACTTACGAGTGGTCTTCGATAAAGATGAAGGGCTATTTTTGTTGAAGGAAACCCTCTCTTAAGGGTTTGTTCTTCCTTTTCTTGTTTTTCAATCCTTTGTAAAAATCTCTGAAGATTTTCAAATATTGTAAACTGTTTAGTCTCCTTATCACGACTGCTAACAGTCTAAGTTTAAAATGTAGAGCCTTTCATGGCCTTCATTGGATATCATGGCATTTTTGTAACTTGCATATTATATGCTTATAGCACTTTGGATATAAAGTGCTCAATTTGTAATACCTTTATATATTAATAATTAAAAACCCTGTTATAGACCAAAAAAAAGAAAGGCTAAATTTTGAGGCAGACTTTGCGGGACTTGAGAAGTGTTAAGAGGTTTGAGGAAAATGGAAAGATAAGTAAGAAAATAAAGCATAAATGAATCTATGATTGAAGAGATCACCAAAATGGGGCCTAATAGGTCCTAGATCTTCCAAATTAATGGGTGCTAACTTTTTAGGACTATACAACTCCTAAAAGAGATCTCTCTGAGATCACATCTCTTCTTATCCTTAAAAATAGTAGCTTTGAATGCAGACTCAACTTTAGGTAGATTATTACTATGTTCACTCATCTCAAAAGAAGATAACTTACTAACCAAAGTTTCTCTTGTCACATTTGTCACCATCTGGATTTGTGCAATAGAAAAAACCTTGTGTCTGTAAGCAGGAGGCAAGGACCTAAACACCTTAGAAAAAATCTTTGTTTCCTCCAATGTTCCACCAACACATCTGATAATACAAAAAATCTCACTAATATTTTGGATGTAAGAGGTAATGTTCTCATATTTTCTTATTTTCAATGATTTATACTTTCCTTTTAGACTCTACAAATTAGCTTGCTTTACAAAGACATCTCATGCATGCAAGATCTCCAACTTTATTTGAATCCCATGTGCAGTCTCTAATTCCATAACATTTATATACTTAGTATCAGTTAAGGCACTCAACAATGGTTCCTTATCTCTGATGTTATCATAAGCTTTTTTCTTCTCATCAGTAGTAGGAGTAGAAAGATTTACAAGAGGGGCATATACTCTCTTTTTGATCTCCCAATAGTCTTCTCTAATGCATCCCAAATGCATCTTCATGTGACCTTTCCATATAGAATAGATAGTGCAAACAAATCTCAGACTATCCATCTTAAAATTTTCCATCCCAAATCACCTCAAGTGATTAAGCTTCCCAAAGAGGAACTAGACTCTGATATCAATTGATAGAAACAAGGTAGCACGCAACTGAGAGGAGGGGTTAAATTAGTTGTGTCTAATCACTTTAAAATTAAACTAACTTTAACCTTAAACCATATATATGAATAATAGACAGTAAATTATGGATCCACAATAGATAACACCAATAATTTTTTGTGTGGAAAACCTATTAGGGGAAAAACCATGGTGGTGATAGAACCTACAAGATGATGTACTCTATTAAAATCATTATTCCCTTTTAGGAGTATTACAATGAGAATGCACATGCATTTAGGCACATTGCCTAGAGTTCATTGCTCAAATACAATAAGGGCTACAACCGTGAGGAAGGTTCACTACCTTACAACAATTACATGGGCAACAATCCATAGTAGAAAATAATCCATAAATTATGAACTAGATAATAGTATGTTTAACATGCCTCGATCAGTTCTAATAAAGTACATATAACAATGAGGTATCTGCCTCAATTGCAAATTCTACTCTTACCTCTTCTCATCCACTCACACCACACATATATTCACACTCATGTGCATATGATCCACAAAGGGATTTAATTACATTTATACAATTCATCAACCTTGAACAAATAAACAAGGTCATCCAAACTCTCACCACCTCAATTACAAAGTTACAATCATACACAATACAATAATTAATGCAAACCAAATAATGTCACCTAAGACATAGAATGGTCCCAAATCCCCATCCTCAAACATGCTAAGCTTCCATAAATCATGCCTTGAACATTCACAACATGCTACACCACCAAGTTAGCCAAGAACATGAAACATATGAGCTCACCAACTGGAAATCACCAACTACGATCACCTCAATTAATACAAATTGGCAACACAATATGAACACAATCTAGAAACATCCACAAGAAACATGAATATCCTCAAGAATAGTCACATTAACTATAAACTTTAAATTCATAAATAACTTTGAACTGAACCTCAATAACACAAAATTAACCTTTTTCACTCAATAAAAATATCTTGTGAACCTCCAAATCATGAACCAATAGATTTGAGGACACACATCAATGTCCCAAACATGCCAGAGGGTCCACATACAAAATATTTCAATTACCAAGCCAAATATTGAAACATTGTCACCATTTTAACATCTAAAAGTACCAATCTCAACACAAAAACCAATAACTCACTAAAATCACCATGAAAACCTTTGTAGTTGACATGAATCAACTACAAACATTCCTTAACACAATGTACCTCTACTAAATTGGATACTCAATATAGTAGCCACACCAAACCAATCATCTCATTGAACATCTCAGAAACACTATCTTAGATAGTATAAATATTTTAACATTAATGACAAAACATTAATGCCAACACATATATGCATGATATTCAACAATCTTCCAATGGAACCTAGATACTCATGTGGTACAGTCATGAATCCACAATAAATTTGTGGAAAATAACAAATAAAGAAAAGTGGGTGAGCTTAGTTTTAATAATGTCTAAACATATATTAACAAACTTTTGGTTTTAAATAAAGATTGGTGATTGTGAATTCCATCTCTAGTTCAAATTGGGCACCATAGGAAGGTGAGGAGAAAGATAGTGGTACCCAATTTTGTGTAACTCCTTGTTAGGAATAGTTCCCATAACTATATCATGTCTCTCAATTTGGTTGAGAGAGATGGAATTGGACCTTGAACTTTTCCAATGACATGAGATGTGTGGATGTTCTAAAAAAAAATCTGAAAGGATTTAGATACCTTTTATATGGAATCATAAGGCCTAAATCCATGAAAATTAGGTCAAAGGGATACCTTAAATTTTAAACAAGAGGAGACCGCCAAATATTATGTTGGTTGATGGAGATTTTATCCCTAAAACAATAGTCGGTACATTAAAGGCATGGTTTAACCACGTCCCAAGCATGCCAAATACTTTTGGAGATAAAAGTACCCTCCATATGAATAAATTCCTTTATAGGAGGAAGTGTTTAAAATGCAATCCTCTTCCAAGTAGGTTGGTTGATTAGAAAGCCTAAAGAAATGTAATGTCACAAAATAATTGTGCAACCTTTGTTGTCATAAGGTGCTTAAATGACCAATTTGACATAGAGAGAGAATCCTTATAATTGGGTAAAAAGCAACCCAAACTCACCAAATTCCCCAAAGAGGCAACAAAATTCCCAACAGCCTGTTAACAACCCTTGTGTTTGTCAAAGAAATCCCATTCAAGTAAGAAGCCTTAGAAGGACCCCAAAAATAATATTAAGGCACATGGGTGGTTGCAATAAGTTTAAAATAGACCTAAAATTTGTGTGCTAAGAGAAAGCTTTTTTCAATCCTAGGAAGAACTATGTTCTAAAGAGCCACTAGAGAATCTTGAAAGGAAAAGGTGAAGCCAAAAATATAAATATTTTTACATTATTAATCCACTTACAACCAAAGCTGGGAAGCCAAGGTGATGCAGGGAGAATGAATTAGCAATAACATTATTTTTGGTGTCACTAAATGGCCAAGCTTGAGTCAAGGAAAAATACATCCAAACACTTGAGAACCTCTTTGATATTTTTTCATCTGCTAAAAAAGAGTGATAAAAGAGTCATCAACTAAATGGACATTGAATAGTTATTCTAATAACTCAACCAACACAATATATTGGACTATCTTGGAAGAAATAGAACCAATCAAGAGACATTCAAATCCTTTAGCCTTAAGAATACACAAAGTGGGTGCAATAATAAACACTTTCCTAAGTGATAAAAAGAGGTTGAAGGCGTGCAACTTGTGATTATTATTTGTAATACAAACAAAGGAATTTTTAAAAAAAACATATTGACCAACTAGATAAATCTCTGGTCAAACCTTAAAACTTGGAGCATGATAAGGATGAAGGGCCATTCATTGTGATCATAGGATTTTGAAAAATTAATTTTCAAGAAAAGGGCATTCTACTTATAGCATCAATCCCATATGTCCTCCTAAACAATGACATTATTATCCAAAATAAATCTAGGTTTAATGATGCTCATTTGCACAAGATGAAAAATATGAGGAAGAAGATGGAAGATTTTAAGGGCCAAATCTTTGGCAATGTTCTTGTAAGGCACATTAATAAAATTAATTGCTCACTAGCTACAAATATCTTTAGGATCACTAGATTTAGGTATGAAATTTATGTTTTTTATTAAGTGAAAAATAGGTTTTAGGGACCCGAAACCCATTATAACATAGTTACAAAAAGATAAGCATTAAATTTCAACATATAAGACTAGATTGTGACCTAAAGACACCCAAATAAAAAAGATGGAAAACACAGAGAAAAAGCCAACACTAAACTAGAAGCCAACCAAAGACCAACATACAAACAAAGAAACAAAAAAACCAGCACAGGATAGGATTAAACAAAATTATTGAGGAGCTCAATGACTTCCAATTATATTTTCTCCATCTTTGCAACAACGCCCTTGAGATCTTCAATATATTTATTGGCCTCGAGTGCCTTCTTCTTAGTACTGGCATGAGTTCTCTTTCAAGGATCAACAACCTCCTCAAGGCTAGTATACTTTGTATCATCAATCAGGACAATGAATTTCTACTGGTACATCTATTCAATTTTTCCCACAAGAGTCTTCATATGCTCTGCAGACAACTTCATAATCTTATGGCCTTGTTCCTCAATTTTCTTCAAGGTAGACTCTAGTTTGGAGATCCTAGCATCCATAATCTCAATTCTTTTATTATAATCAATAGACACGGCCTCAAAATCACCTATAGATTTAGTTAGGTCTTTAAATTTTTTAGCAAAAGTGCTATCCTTACCAATACCAAGTGCCTCCAGAAACTCCAACTTGCTGGAAAGAACTCTTTGTTTGGTTTTTATCTCTTTCACTTTGTGATAAACCCACCTAGTGGTTCTGTAGAAATCTAATGCCCCATCTTTTGTAGTTTGAATTAAACCAATGGAATTCTCTTTGTTATGGTCATTTAGAGCACTGAGAAAAACCCCTTCATGTGAATCCACCCCATCCAGTTGTATGAACTTTATGTTACCTTTGTTAATAAGCTACCATATAGATTTATAATGAAAATTTTCAACATAAAACTTATGAAGGTCAATCCCTACACAACTTCAAAGGGCCTCATAGAATTTATAAGAAAATCCATCACACCAAGAGCTTTATCATTCATCGTAAAATAAACAATCTCCTTGAGATCTTTCAATAAGATGAATTTTCCACAAAATGTTTTTTGCATTTCAAAGAGTAGACAAGGAACAACTTGGTGGAAATATTGAAGGGAACTTTCTCTCTTAAGGTAGCTATCTTTAGTAGTTAATACCTCCTCATAATGAGTGATAAAGGCCCAAAAAATATTTGGAAGTTACATGAGCACCATATGAACTTCATTGATTTTCTTTATGCTTTGGAAAGTATGGTGTACTTAAAGATCTTCAAAGAATTTTTTATAAGCACAATCATCAACTTTAAGCTAATGTGATTCGGCTTTGATTTCAACACCTCTTACAAAATCATTGTCTACAATTTCCTTTTGCTAGTTCAGCTTAGTAGTTCTAACCTACAATGCAGAAAATAATAGATTATTGGCAATCACCTCTGTAATGTAATGGAGATATGAGGTGGTGGCCTCATATGAACTATGTTGAAATATGATCAAATTACAACCATATATACAAGGGAAACATGAGCTGTGTTGGATAGCATCGTTCTACCAATAAATCCACCTAATTGGTCAAGTGTGACAACACTCCAAATTCTAAATCATCTTGATATGAACCAATGCTTACTAATGATTTAGCAATAAGGTGTTAAAAAATAATTGGGGCTTAGAAGAGTGTACGAGATCCACTTTTCACTAAATGCAGAACATATTGGGGAAGTGTTTTTGACCAAAAAAGAATTGCAAGATGAAAAAGAAAAGAATGATTGCACTGGTATCATGACATAATCAAGTCATTTAAATACTTTATTGTAATTGGCATAGAGATTATTCAACATATGATAGATAGGTTAACAACATGGGTGGCTCAAGTTGGAGTCATAAAGGCCCATTTTTTTGTGCATATAAAAATTTACCTCACTTGCTAGTTGTCCAACAAGGTA
The DNA here is from genome assembly GCA_027943335.1 of Chamaecyparis obtusa. Taxonomy (NCBI): domain Eukaryota; kingdom Viridiplantae; phylum Streptophyta; class Pinopsida; order Cupressales; family Cupressaceae; genus Chamaecyparis; species Chamaecyparis obtusa. The sequence goes on along the minus strand of BSBK01002306.1, from coordinate 188,003 downwards.
TTATGTCATCATTATTATAAGTCACCTCGATTATACTTAAATTTCAGCTAAAAAAGTGATAGGGGGCACTAAATTCATAATCCACTACTACATACTAGATCTTTTCACAACATCATTTGAAGCATAAACATTAATTAATACAAAAGAATGATTATCGATCTTCCGACTTGAAACTTGATTATGATTCAAATTGGACCCATGATCAACCACACAATAATACCATTACAGTGCTAAGAAAGTGGTGACCCATTCAAGACCAACTTCATGATTGGTTAAAAACAAAATATCATTGCACCAAACAACATGGCATGCTATATAGAAAGAATGAATCTTGAAATTTTACCTTCTTGAAAATGAAAATAAATGTTAAAATATTTTTTACTAGTATCCTGCACAAAATACTTTCTAGAGGGTTAGTGAGACTTTTAACATTCCAAGATTGGAAATTCATAGATGTGATTCATGCGTATCTTCACCCTTTGATTTCTTTAGAGTGGAAAGGAGATTCTATAAAAACTATACTAAGATAGAACCAAATCGAAGAATTGGTGCAACATTATTTCATTTCTTTGAAGCAAGGTCTCTATCCTTAATTTTAAGCTCAAAGGATTGGAATCAAAATAAAGTATTAGGTAGATTCAATATAACTCTCATTGAGTTTGATGAATAATTTTGATTTAAATATCTATTGACTCCTTCAAGTTTTAGATAAATTAATTTTGATGCAGGCTCACTTTTTAGGATGACCCTGATAAAAATGGTTTGGTTCAACACAAATAATCTTCTTTATAGAAGAAGCAATGGCATACAAGGAATTATAGAAATGTAAATAACGGCCAAGAAATTCAAGCCATATAGGCACAATATTTTTTTTTAATCCAAGACTAAAAATTATTGGGTCCATGGTTGGAAAACTATATTGAATAATGTACATACCAAGAATCATGTAAAATGGCATAAACATGGCTAACATCAGTAAAACCTTGAAAAGAAAAGGAAAACTCCTAGTGATATTTTAAATGGAATCTAGGGGAATCTCATACAAGACCCCTTAACATGATCTCAATGGGATTTATCTTAACAAAATAAGCAGTAAGAATATGTTTCCCTAATCATTGTTATGAAATAGAAAATTCAGAGATGGGTCGAATCAAATCCACCAGAGTTTTACTTGACCCACCTCATGGAATACTTTCAAAACATTTATTGGGTTGCTTCCTTGGAGGAGATATAGTTTATCTCTAGTCACCAAACCATAAACACTAGTAGAATCTTTTGGGTTGAATTCAATCAAGGCCATTTAAATAAAGGCTTAAAATGTTATAATAAATATGAAATGATCACAAAAATTACCACACAAAAAGAAAAAAATATTTACACAAAGGACAAACCCTATCAAAGTTGTACCATGTTTACTATTTCAAGACCACTTGTATTTTGTTTCTTTGTAATACAACCCTAGAAAAATTAGGAAATGAAGAAATGAGTGGTGTTTTAGAAATGCATTTGTCACTAAGAAATCTTTTGCATTTAAAGAACAATCTTTAAAATGTTATAGTGAGAGAAGGCATTTCATTCATTGTTGATTGGTTGAAGGTTTTATTTTAGTTGAAATAAAAATTAATTAAAACTAGATTATTTTTATATGTGAAATTAATTAATTATTTTATTTTATTTTTTACTTTTTGGGTTATTTTTACATTTTAGATAATTTGGTAATTTATTGTTTCTTAAATTTCCTATACTTTGATATATAAGTAATTAATTGTTGTTAGAAAATTACATGCTTCTAATATAGCACATTTATTTCTTTAAAATGTGTCTAGATACGTTATATTTTATCTTAGACCTAAAAATCAATTATATAAGTGTTGTACCCACCTCATATCACATATCATAATTTTTAGAAATTTCACATTTTTATTATGTCTTGATTTTTATTCTCATCCATACAAGGTCCAAGTATGAGAATTTGGGGCATGTGAATATGAGCCTTTCATATGGCTTTCTCACAAACCACCCAAGATGAGAAACATGGCTCAAACATTATTGACTATGGATGCCTAGTGAGACCACTTGAAATACACACATGATAGTAAGCATCATTAACCAAATCACTTAGCTTCCTAAACATGTGTAAAATTCTTTAGATATATCTACCTCCAATAAATTGATTTGGAAGCATTTTTGGTAGATAGAAATCTACTTTGTTCAAAAGGGGGGGGGAATAATAATGAGGTATTTATTTCAAATCATCTTGTTTTTTTTAATGCACTAGGTTATGACTTTTTTCCAACAATCATTCATGTGTAGTAGTGAAATTGATATCCATGACTTCAATAAGCATTAACAACCAATTTTAGGATCTAAAGAGCTTTTCTAATCCTCTACAACTTGTATTTTTTTGTACATATAAAGATATGATTGAAAGACTTTTTTCCTCTATAAATTTGGTAAAAATAGTTTATTCCTACATTAATATTAAAAAAAGATGTTGAATTTGGAAGACAGATGAAAAGGGGGGGGGGGGGTGAATTAGTTGTCCACAAACTTTTATAAATCTTAAACTTCTAATTAGATCCACAATTTATACATTGCAGAAAGATATGAACATGAAAATCAAAACAATCATCAAACACATGAAACACCAAATTTATGTGGAAATCCTTATTAAGGGAAAAACCACAGAGAAAATTATTCTCAAATATATGAATACATGTTAGGGTGACATAGGTTAAGATGATTTTTACAAAGAAATGTTCACTTCCAAAGGATCACTACCGAAGGGCTCACTACCTAGATAAATGAGGATAAGAGAGAATAGGTCCCCCATTGATATGAAATGGAAACACCACCAATTGATCTATAGATACCTTAGGTATTGGATTTGATGAGAAAACAACCCATAGCTCCCAAGAACACTTACATGCAAACACTTGTCACACAAAGAGAGAGAAGCAAGAAGCTAGAGAGGTCTGAATGCATGGATCCATGAAAGAGGAGAAATTCTTGATGTGCAAAAACAAAAGTTGCAGCAATCACAGTGAAATATTATTGTGTTGAATGATGTTTCTCAATTTGTTACAAAGTTATGAAAACAAGAGGAGATCAGTCCTTATAAAGGAGATCAAAACCCTAAAAAAGGAAAAAACCTAGATTGCACAATAATAATTAATAAAGTAATTAATTATTATATGCCTAAAGTTTAGCTTAAGTAGAAAGAGATAATAAGTGACTAGGTAATTAAATAAAACATGATTTAATTAATAAGAAAACACTTTATTACTCTAACATTAGGCTCGCTATTTTCAGTAGCTAACACATGAATATCCATACTATTATCAACCATACTTCATAGTAACTCAAGCATGCAGAGAGATAGATCCACTTTCATACATCCTCATTGCATAAGTACACAATTGCACATAACTAACACAAGTATCCACTAATTGCACACAATTATTTAATCTTTATTTATACCAATCCTTTATTTGTTATGTCTTCCACTATTGACCAAGCAAGTAGCTGAAAGCGATTTGATATAGGTCGGCACTACTCATTCCCATGGCCAGGTGGAATGAGAAGTAAACCACAAAATGCCATATTTGGGACCAAAAATATCACCACACACATTACATTTCATCATTCATACACTAAGACAAATAATTGAAGTGTAAACACCTGAGGTCGACCAAACCTAGGGTAAAAACACCATCAAACTTTGAAACCATGTCTCTAAAACTAAAAATATTGTGTCATTTGAAATTAATGAAGCTAAGAATATTAATAAATCAATTCTAGAAGTGCACCATGAGAAACAATAATATGGAGAAATATGAAGCATGCATTTCATGTAGAAACCATTGTTAGTAATAACTTCATACTTAAACAAGTGCCAAATCCATTGTACTTTGTTTAAGACTACAAAACCTTGAATCCAACATCTCCAAATAGTTCCAAACAGCATACCAAAACCTTAGAAATAGATTCACAACATATAAAATATGTGGTGCATTGTACTCAACACTAGTTTTATATGAAATAGTCACAAATGACAATAACAACAAATTGACATCAAAGAAAACCATACTAACTCGCCAATCACTCAACCAAATAATTCTACTCAATTGTACAAAAATGACCCTCCTTTTCATTGATGGAAACATGTCAATGACAAAAATAAAAATAAATACTTTTTATAACTCTCCCTTCATGTCAACCAAAAACTCTCTACCTTTGGCATCAATGGAAAATGCCAAAGATGAAAACAAATCACTCATTCTTATCATATCTCCCTAAGATATACATATCAAATCACAATTATACTTAGCTCCCATTAAGAGGCAGCCACCATCACTAGTTCAAGACAAAAAAATGCATGAAGTTTACTAGATTAATGCACATTCGTATGTATTTAGCTTTGATAAGGAAGTGAAATCACCCTCAACTTTTCTCAGAGACACTCAAAAGTATCCTTAGACACTGCCTTGGTAAATATTTTAGCACTGTGTTCCTTAGGTACATACTCAAGATTTACTTCATTCTCCAACACCTTTTCTCTCAAAAAGTGATACTGGATTGAAGTATATTTTATCCTTGAATGCAATAGTAGATTCTTAGAAATGTTTATAGCATTTTTATTGTCACATATAATAGAACAAGGTTCATCAAACAATGCTCCAATATATTTCAAAGTTTTTGTCATCCAAATTACCTAAGTGCAACATGAAGCAACGATAATATATTCAGCTCCAACAATAGATAGGGACATAAATTCTCGTTTCTTACTTGACCAAGCAACCAATCGAGGTAAAAAAAGAATGCACCTCTTCTTGTACTCTTCCTTTCATCAACATATCCATCTAAATCAATGTAATACACATCTAATCTTAACATGTCTTTGGTAACCTTGTGGAATCTAGGAAATGTTGTAGGAACTCTTATGCTTCTTTTGCTAATGAAAATATGAATTTGTTTGAGGTGCTTGTTTAATCCATTATGTTCTAGATATAATCTAATGATAACCATAAAAATGATTTTAGTTACCTCTACTTATATGCTAATGATATTTTAGGGTGTTACATATTAGGATGATTACCTGACATACATATGTGACTTCTACGTGAGCGTTCTCTTTATCAATGACTATGGTTACTCTTGGGTAAACTAGTTGCTTTGAATAAGGACCTTATGATCAGTTAAGATGTCTTGTTCGAGCATTCTAATTGATATCCATGTTTCTATTACTTGTTCAAGAATATAATCTCCTTGATGATTAGGTTATTCATATATTATGGTTCTAATATAAATTTATGTTTACATGTTATAATGCCCTCTTGGATGACTCTCTTTTCTGCATTTGTGATAGGATACTGTTATGACACTTTCATTATTAGTGGACTCTATATTTATGTTTTACTTCAATAAATTTAGATATGATATGATTCTAATTTACATATTGTACTTTTCATTTTCTTAGAGTTACATGTTCATGATATTGTCATCTATGCTTATATATTTATGATTTTGATTATCTCTTCAGACATTGATTTTATTATGAGACTAACACTAATTATGTGATGGATTATGATTTAATCCTTGTTTATATTTGATTCATGACATTTATGTATACTTGATGCTACATGTGTGTGTGTATCTATGATGTGTTTATATGAATAGGGATGAAGTCGTAATCACTCACCTGGTGAGATCTACATAATGTCTTGATCCCAACCATCTATCTGCATTGTCTTCATTATATGTATGTATATATGCACATGTATACTCATTTTATGATACAAGCTTGTAGGTACTGGGCATTGAATTCATCTAGCTTTAGAGGTTTAAGCATGCCTTCATCCTTGATGGTTGTTGTATTAAGGTCCTCGCAAATGTCTCCTTTTGTCATAGGATTCCTGATTAGTTGGTTTACCTCACCCAGTTTGGGCATAATTGTGATATTTTCTTTTGGTTTTTTCTCTATTCAGTCACATCATGTGGGTTCATGGTTATCATGTTGGTTAATGTCTTTCAAGTTGCTTGGTTGACTTGTGTCCAATAACTTGTTGTCCTCTCTGACATTTGTACCTTGGAGTGAGGATGTGTATGTGTTAGTATTATTAGGTCCAAGATTACTAAGAGGGGGTGAATAAATAATCTAACAATTCAAACTTTACATTAACCATTCAACAACTTGTAGAAATCAACATTCATTGCATGAATAAACAAACCAATTAAGATAAACATCCACAACCATGCAACACAATAACACCACTATTTTTCTCATGGAAACCCAACTAGGAAATACCACATTTGGGGATGGCACCCACAAATAATTATGCACTCTTCTAAAGTGTGTCTAGCTAAGAGCTTAGCCCTATTATAAGATTACAAAAAGCCTAGTTAAGAGCAAGACCCTGTTAGGAGTCACCCGGTTAAGGAATTTACATCTAGCTCTATTAGGAGATTTACCTTGTTAAGAGTAAACCTATTAAGGGATTTCAAACCCTAATTAAAGAGTCACCTAGTTAAAGGATTTACAAATTAGACCTGTTAGGGTCTACCCAGTTAAGGGATTTTGTCTTGATGAAACTATTAGGAATCAACAAGTGAAAGAGATATGAGAAAATAGAACTCCTCCTTTGCTAGTATAGATCTAGCTCAAGCTCAATCTATGCTTCACATGTAGAACATCCAAATGCTACAATCACACAACTTCATTTGCAATCTTTCTCCTCCATACTCACCTCATAATACATAAAAATATATATAAATATGTTTTCACTAACTAGGTTGTTCGTCATCATAAACATGACCTAATACATTTGAATTTCATTATTATAATTCATTCATGCTCAATCCTTGAAGCCTGAAACATGTTACCAATTATCATTTATAATTTCAAGTTCATGTCAGCCTCCAAATCCATTGCACAATCAATTTGACAAGGAAAATTCAAACCACAATAAACTCTTTAATGTTCTTGCACAACTTCAAGAAATTTGATCATAACAATCATAAAAATGCTAACTCATCACTCCACATCTATCTTCCATGTCACTACGATCCTTGGAACACATAACCACTTATCGCAACATGATATAACATCATTGATTAAGGATATGACTGATTATTCTAAGAAATTTCACTTTTCACTAAGTGATCTTATGTCCATTTAAACTTTGTCTTTTGGTCACCAATCATGATGTGGTCACAACAAAAACCTCATAACATAGTCGAGATAACATATCTTGAATCACAATACCTAAATTCAAACCTATTAGACACAATCATCAAATCATTCCTCCTTGGCTTCATCTTGTTCTTTCTATTGACCTATTAACCTTCAATCGATCATAAGTTACATCATACATATGATAAACTTATGCAGTCATAGATACAACATCTAGAGACATCACATAGTCTTCCATTACAATCGCACACTCCAATTCTTACCACATCTATGGATCTAACCCTTTAAACATACATCAACACAATAGGTACAATGTCAATCAACTAAGTCTACATCAATGACACATAATAAATGATCAACCTAACATTAGATATGCATCAAACACATACCAAATTATCTTTGCATTAGTTATGCCAACAATATCCCCCTTCGGCATTGATGGCAACACCAACAATACTAAGCAAACAAATACTCCCTCTTAGCTGATTCTTCTCCTGATGATTCTCCCTTAGCTGATTCTTCTCCCCCTTTACTGATTCTTCTCCTCCTTTGACAACAATGCCAAAGGCACAATATGCCCAAGTCTTCATCTTCTAAAACTATCTTCATCTCTTTCTGACTGCTCTCCCTAAGGAGTAGTCCCCTGAACATCAATCCATAGTGAAAAATAAGGTAATGAATCCATTAGATTGATGCATCAACAACATCTTAGTTATATTTAGGGAGGAGAACAACCCCTAGCTGACCTCTAAGGTACTCAAAAGTATTCTTAGGTATAGGCTTTGTGAAGATATACACTATCTTCTCATTTGTTGGTACATATTCCAACTTCACCTCCTTCTCTTGCACTTTCTCTCTTAGAAAGTGATACTTAATTGCAATGTGCTTAGTCTTGGAATGCATTACTGGATTCTTGGAAATATTTATTGCACTTGTATTGTCACAAAAAATAGTTACCGATTCAGTCACCTTTTCTTTGATACCTTCAAGAATCTGCTTCATCCGTGCAATTTGTGTACAGTTTATAGTTGCTGCTACATATCCTTATTCTGCGGTAGATTGTGAGATATAATTTTGCTTCTTGCTTGTTTAAGATACAAGCCTTTTACCTAGAACGAATGTACCACCACTTGTGTTCTTTCTATCATCAACATTTCCTACCCAATTTGCATTAGTAAACACACTCAAAGAGAAATCACCATCATGAGCATACCACATACCATAGTCAATTGTCCCTTTCAAATACCTAAATATCCTTTTGACTGTAACCATATTATGAGATTCTTTGGGATTTTCTTGAAATATTGGCACTATTCCAACTACTTGAGCAATATTCAGTTTGCTATGAACAACATACTGCAACTTACCGATCATAGACTTATGCAAAGTACCATCCACTGTATTAGATTCATCATCCTTAGAAAATTTACATCCTATTACCATCGGGGTTCCAACCAGTTTGGAGTCATCCATACCAAAAGTCTTGAGTACTTATTTCACATATTTGGATTGACTGATATATATACCATTATGTAGTTGTTGAAACATGCAATCCAATAAATAACTTTATCTCCCCAATCATTGACATTTCAAATTCCTTCTTCATTTCTTCAGCAAATGTCAAACTCATCTCATCATTTCCTCCAAATATTATATCATCAACAAACACTTTAGCTATGATGCTATCAACAACTTATCTCCTTCAACTTTTAGGTACACATTACTATCATCACTTGTTCTACTAAAACCAATATAAATAAGATAACAATGTAACCTTTCATACCATGTCCTTAGTTCTTGTTTTAGTCCATATAGTGCCTTTTGTAACTTGTGTACCATGTCCTTGTCCTTTGTCAATGCAAAACAATCAGATTGTTCTATGTAGACCTCTTCTTCAAGAATTCCACTTAAGAAAGTTGACTTTACATCCATTTCAAATACTTTTAATCTTTTATAAGAAACATAAGTGTTGGCTTTCTCTATGGCACCCAATTTTAAAATTTTAAAAAATCAAGCCACATGGAGAAATTTCCTTAATTTTCCCATGTATTATATTGATTTTGTTTTTAAAATGCTTTCATGAAGCTTATGTTTTGCAAAGGGGAAACATTGCAAGAAGCAGTTGAACTCTAACCTTGAACCTCAAAGTTCAAACTTCAAGTTCAAAAGCACAAGTTCATCAGTTCAAAAGTACAGATTCAAGGTTCACTAATTTAGAAGTTCAAAGTTGCAGATTTAAAAGTATTAAATGATCACCAAACTAAGAGTAAAAATGTTTGGATGACTTTCAAGATAGACAAATTAATAAATAAAAAGTTTAATCTTCATGTTACAAAGGGATATTTGGATTCTTAAAAGTTAAATTCAGTTATGAATCCATATGTTGGTAACAAAAGATAGCAGCTGATAATGTTTTAAAAAAGATTGCTTTAGCAACACAGTATTACAAAGAATCTAAAGAGTCACAATCCTCATATATTCTAAAGAGATCTCTGTCTTAAAATAGAACTCATCCCTTCAAAGAGCAGCTCAAAGTGGTGATCTATATTCAATTGTTGGCATGTACACTATTTCAAGTTTCCAATTCAACCTGTAACCATGAATTTTCTGAAAGCAAAAAAATAGTCTCAATGTGGGAGCAATATTTCGAAAAGTAACTATTGGATTTTGTTAATTTTTGGATATGTTGTTAAGAGGTAAGTTTCCTAGGATCTCATTGGAGAGATCAGAAAAATATGATCGTGTTCAAAATTTATAGTCAACTGAGTCCAAGTATATCAAAAGAGACCAACAACTTCTTATTTTGACATGATAATAGGGAGAAAATGACACTTATCAACATCTCAGGTGCATATAAGTGTTATTGTAGGATTTGAGCAATACAAATCCACAAAACCCGAAGATCACCTGCATACAAAAACCTGTTACAAGGAAGTAGAGACAAGAAGAGGGCAAGGGTTTGACTCAAAAATATGAAGAAGAAAATATCCTCAAATAATGAATGAATTAAATGTATAATGGATCATCCTTACAAAGGAGATCCAAAGCCTTGAAAGACAAACCCTATTGCATGTAATAATTAGTTAAATTATTACAAGACTAATGCATGCAAGTTTATATTTAAAACAACTAGTGCATGAGTTTAAGACAACTCGTGCATGTGTGTTTAAATATAAACAACTAAAGCAAAAGAGTTGACATCTTAAGAAGGGAGTAAAGATTAATTAACACAATTAATACTTTACTCTAACACCCCCCCTTAAGATGAGCAACAATGCAGCTACAAACAATGCAAGAAGAAAGCAAAGGAAACTACAGTCTTGAAAGCATAAAAATGGGTCCCGGCAACATGGCCTGATGAGGTACCCATGTACAAAAGAGAGTCTCTATAAAGAAGAGAAATAGAGAAAACCACATGGGAAAAACTCTACTCCAAAAAGAGACAAAGGCTAGTTTGAAGGACTAAAGAAGCCTCCAAAACTAGAGATGTTCTAGAAAATAGGAACAAAAATGAACATGTAGAACATCACTGAAGCAAGAAGATGCAAAATTTGTCAAGAAGTAACTGTTGATCTGAAGATCCTCCACTGAAATAGAGCATGACCAGGTAGAGAAGACTATAATCTGCATGAGTGCCCTCAAATAGCACTACTTGAATCAGGAGGCAAACAAAGGCAAACACCTGAACTCGAAGATACAGATGGCATAAACACCAAAAGTCTGAAGAGTTGATCAATCAAAGATGGAAGAGTGCATCCAAAAAATAGGAAAGAAAAGAGTGTCCATATGGTAAATGATCCATCTCACCGGAATGCATAGGTACCCAGCCACTGCAACCGCCTAGTACATAGAATCAAATACTAAATACATAGCTCACACTATCAAACCAAGAAAGCAGTAGAACCAATAGTAGAAATCCCCCCATACTACTGACAAGGGAGTAATGACAAGTACACTAAAAAGATCATCTAATATGAACTACATCGTGAAGAACTAGGAACATTGAAGGTGCATAGAAAGCACAAGCACAAATAAAGATACCCTAAGGCTAATGTCATAAAAGGAACACTCACTTGACAAAGGTAGATGGAAAACAAAGGCAAACATCAAACCCCCCCATGACACTTTATAATGGAGTGCAAGTACAAATAGCACAAACATGTTCAAGATTCCAAGCATGCAAGAAAATGACACTTTATCTCAATGTGTGTGCATAAAAGAATGCTAAAAAAGTGAAGTATACATTGCTCAAAGAAGAGAAAAGGCTGTTGAAACAAAAGAACAGCCTAATAAGAGCCATCCCCTAAAGGGAAGAGATCCCAGGACCTATAACATCCAAGATATCCACCAGAATGCAAAAGTGCAAAAAATTGAATAAAATATACCTGGAGTAGAATCTAGAAAAATGACTCCTAGAACAATCTTTCCAATGATATCTCACTTTCCCAAAATGGAGTCCAGATGCGCACACTAATAGATTTGACCCCAAATTTTGACCAAAATTTTTGACCAAAGTGCAAAATGGTTTTACTTGGTCACATTATAAAGGATAAATTTTCTTTTTTTTTACCTTTATGCCCGTGTTGGTCAAAATTTCGACCAACACGAGCATAAAGGTAAAAAAAAAGAAAATGCATCTTCATTTTCTTTTTTTACTTCTATGCCCGTTTATGTCCGTGTTGGTCAAAATTTTGACCAACGATGTGTTGGTCAAAATTTTGACCAACGATGTGTTGGTCAAAATTTCGACCAACACGGGCATAAAGGTAAAAAAAAAGAAAGGAAAATGCATCTTCATTTAAACACGACTTCGACGGGCGGGAGCGAGCGGGCGGGCGTGGACATAGCAGGTATTTCACGCAAGGGTGCAATTTCTATTTCCATTCCAACCGTTTCACCAATGCTAAAGTCTATAACTTCTTTGCGGTGTGAAGATTTCATAATATCATGACTGTTATTACTCTTAAGACCACCGTGAATATCCCTATGCACATTGTCAAAATTGCCATAGACTCTATTGTCCTCGCTGCTTTGTCTGCCATGTGGAGACTGCTGAATATCATGAGTTTTGTTCATATGATAGCGGTGACTGGGCTCAATGCAATTTCCTCTGTCATGAATAGTTTGAAAAACAATTTCCCTATCATTAAAGTCGGCACTGTGGGAAATGTTATGAGGAGGAGAGGGGAAGAGCGTAGGCTCTCCCCTGTTTTCAAAACCACTCTGACTTTCAAGGCCATCTGCTGCTATGCATTCTGAGCCAAAGGGCCATAAAAAAGGGTGCTTGATGACTTCCCTTGCTATTCCATATTTGGGGCAGCCTATCTTTTCTACCTTTTGTAAATTATCTGGTCTTATTGTTTTCCATAGAAAGGTTCTGAATCCTGATCTAGGGTAAATTTTAATGTTTTATAATTGAGACAAATTTTCTTTTTTGTTTGTTGAAGCCAATGGTTGTTATGTATATATAATATATCTAATCAATGTTTCTCCCATCATAATATCTACACAATTATTCAGATATATTTGTATCTTTTCCAGTGAAAATTGTTTCAGAAGCTTTCCTCTCTTATTTGTTTGTGTATTCCTGCTTACTGTGTTGTGATTTATGGCAATCATTTGAAAATGTTGCCAATGTATACTTTCTTGTTTCTTTTATTCTATATTTTAGATGATAACAATTTTTTTTCTATCTTTCTATGAGTGTTAAGATTTAAATTAGAATATCCAAGCAGTTTGTTTCATTGTCTTGGTTTACAATTTCATGAATAAGGTTATAATTGCAAATTAGTGAATATATGTATGATACTATTATATAATATAAGTCTTACAAGGAAGTTTGTTTATCTTCTATTTCTTGTTACATATCTTACATATTTTTTTTCCATTGTGTTTTAGTAAAGTCCATCTACTAAAGTCTCACGATGGAGCTCATGTGAGCTTGGTTCTTATTTTTGCAGTCATTATTTTCTCTCGTGCCTCTTGGATTTTTGAGGGAAGGAAATGTTCCTTTTGTTTTGAATGGATTTTCAGCTTTTCAAGCTTCATCAGAAGGGGTGTCACATTATTTTATCTTATCTAGGTCTACGTTATAGATTTATGAATATATGTTCAATCAATTATTTTTTGTCACCTTCGACACCTAGGCCCCGTGATCATTTGACATCTTCAATTTTCATGCACGCTTCAATTTACATAACATCTAATACACGGCATATTAAATGAGGGTCTAGGGAAGCTACCTATTAACTTGCTAAGGCTGAAAATAGGGTTGTAGAAACTATTGATCATTATTCTGAGTTATATTCCTATGATAGTTTTGCAATTAATTGGACTACCTCCTGAGTGCTAAAATAGTATTAAAAGCCAAGATCAGAAAAATAAACCCTAGATTATTGAACTATTTTGACACTGTTGATAAATTATTTGTGCTACAAAACAACATTCTAGAAGATTTTAGACAAACAGGTATTTCCAAGGTCTATAATGAAACAAGAAGCATTTCGTCTGACTTTATCATTTGGAAAAGCCTTAAGTATTTTTGTATGTAAGAAGTCATAAAACCTATATTTGTGAATTGATAATCTCAAAGAACCCTAAGGGTTTGGCAGAAGCTATATCGTATTCTCTCTTATGAAATTTTATAAATCTCAAATATACAAAGAATGTAAGTAATAGAAGAAAACCCCACTGCTAATATCAAAACAAAGAAAATAGAGTAATGACAACACTACCTTGATAAAGCAGAGTAATGACAATACTACCTTGATAATGAAGATATTTAACTCTAGGAAGTCAGTTGTAAATCCTTAAAAAGTTTCAACTAACCAAATTTTCCTGTCTTTAAGTTTAGCAAATGGCACAGGCATTCAAATCTTAGGAATATATTTACTCTAGATTCCCAAATCTACATTAAGTTGTATTCTATTACCATCTATTTTACTTTGATGAATTTGACATAGGCATTTAATATTAGAAAACTTATTGCCTATATCTCTTTATTCATTGTATGAAATCTACTTCCCATTTGCCTTGTGTGACTACCAGTCTCTTCCAAGGTGTATGGAAGTTGCACTATAGTCACACTTTTTCGTTTCTATTCTTTTTTTGTATATGGTGATTCATAGACATTAGTTCAAGTTCCTTCCTTTTCTTTGCAATTTAAATAAAGAATTAAATTTATTTCATGCTGGCCAATAATTAGTTTTGTGAGAGGTTATGGCTAAAGATTAAGAACTCACAATGTTGTCAATGGACAGGTTGTAATACTATGGTTTTAGTAACATATTTGTTATGGTTATCATTTACAATCAAACAAAATTAGTAGTCGATAATAATGGGAATGAGATGATGCCTACATTTTTTAAAATAAACACAGGATTCATCCCAACAGGAAACACAACCTTTCATTTACTGGTTTCTTAGGAGGACTGGAGACTGTAAACACCAAAATGACTGCATAAATAAAATGTTGTTGCCACTGATAGTTCAAACCAGCTATAGTATCCATCATACATATATGGCATGGAAATGGAATCCCTCAGCCTTTAGTATATATCAAACTTTTATAGGTAAAGAGAAGCAGACTTACACAAACCATATTTATGTTAGGAACTTAGGAGTTCTGTTTAGTGCTCTCGAATGCCATAGCATCATTCCAATTGATATACATATACATCCATGTACAAATGCACACACTTGCACTTGATATACACCTTAAGCTTTATATAGTGGTAGTATACATCCATAGTCAAGGTCAAGGAACAAATGGAATAACCAAGAAAACACTATACGTTAAATCATGTGATTGATAGAAGATCGGGGCTCACCTAAGTCATAAACATGAAGAATTATTCTAAAAATAGATGTAAACCATATATATGCGCACTTGAGGCAAAGAGAAGTTACATCATATCCATATTAATATTAATTTCTGTCAAAGGCCAATTGATGAAAATGGGAGTGCTATGATGGTTGATTTTTGCAAGCAGGTGCATGGACACTGAGATTTTTGAAATCCTTTTAAACGGTTTCCCTCATAATCAGAGACCTTCCACAGCTTCTAGTCTTACCAAATTGATATAACCATTTACTACTGGCTCTGAGATTTAGTCATGCACAATGTGGGTCAATGTGTGACGACTATATCAGTGGTTTGTGTGGTAGAAGTAGAAGGGAAAAAGCCATGGTGTTCTAAGATTGTTTCCTGTGTCAGAGTGATTCGGAATGACCCAACAAATTAATGAATTTGAGCTTCTATAAGATGTAGGATTATCTCAAATTAAAAAATTAAAAAATGTGGCTAAGCCACTCCCACATAATCCATACCCTATGAATTTACTTGGAAATATGGACCTCAAAAATATCAAAATATAATATGAGAATGGGCAAATTTGATTCGCTTGAATTTTGAAATCTTCACGTAGTTTGATCTGAAAATAGATTTAATTTACTAAACTATTCAAAACTTTCATCAAATTCAAAATTTTCTATGTTGTGAAATGTGCTAACTTTTTAGTTTGAGTTTTTTCCCTTCATTTTAATTAATCAATTTAACTTAATTATTCTTTAAGCAATGATAGAGGTAAAAATGGTGTGATTTCTAATAAAAGTTAGTCATAATTTAGACTATTTTAGTAGTCATCTTTTTAGTTTGTTTATTTTTCCTCTCTCTCTCTCTTCTTTGTCCATTCCCATGATGGTATTCACCCATTTTTTGGGGCTGGAACTCTTATGCCTACATTTGAGACAATTTGACTCTTTCCTCATTTGAGAAGGAAGACCCAAAAAATGAGGACCCCCTCTTTTCACTTGGCAGTATTGTGAGGTTTTCACACCATCGCCCCCATTTCAAATGGGGACCCCCTCTTTTCGCTTTGGCAGTATGAGTAGTGGTCTTAGTTGGTACCAATTTTCAAGTCTCCAAGTTTGAGAGATGAGTTTGAGCAACTTTGCCTCATTTACGAGTCAAGAGTCGGACCTTGAAATGTGAAGAGGAGAGCAAGATCTAGTGTTTGAGACTTGAGAGGTAAAGAGAAAGTAGGATGCACCATCAATGGTGACGGTGCATGAAAGTTGTTATGAGAAACAAATCCAAATGGTGTTGATATGGGTGTGAATTCAAGTCTAAATTAGATTGTGAACAAGGTATGAAATTGAGGTGAGAATGAGTAAGATCCAAGTATGATAAATGGACAAGTATGAATGTCAACATTCAGTTCAGAATTGAATCCCACTGAAAATGGAGGCAAAGAGAGTTATCATGGACCTAATTTCAATGAGGAATGACCAAGCAGAGTTTAGCTTTGGATGAGCTATGTGAATAAAGTAACTCCCATTACAACCACTTTGTAGCTCATTCAATAATAAATAGAAGCCACATACATTTCTTTTTAAATAGTGGCTATTAAATATATCATGCTGGTAGACCTGATGTTAAAATACATTTTGTATACAGGCATTTATTGCTTATGTTAATGATGTAATAAGACCCCATTAGTTATGCCAATAAAGAAACTCCCATTACAATCACTTTATAGCTCATTCAATAATAAATAGAGACCACATACCTTGAAGTGTGTGCCATCCAATTCTCTCAAACTTGATGAATTTGTTCTTTCAACATTTGTAGCAGAGCAAGGAATCCATAGGAAGTGTATGCTGATTTAGAGAGAGGAAACCCAAAGAAATAAAGTTGGTATCTAAAAGGGAAGAAATATGCTATGGACCTGCCGTCTGAGGAACAATTGCAACACAGATGAATTGTGGTAGAAGGCATGGGTAAAACGTGATTGGGTATGGATAAACAATACCAATAGTTTACTATCCAGATGAAGAATTATCTGATACATCTAAAAAATAAATTGGATTATGGAAGCTCTGAAGATTGCTTTATGGAGATTTAGAATTTAGCAAGCATTTTTCTAGCATCTCTTTTGTGCATTTTCATCATGAAGGTAACAATGCAAATAATGCCTTAGCTGACGTGAGGATTCTCCAAGACCATCTCTTTTTTCTTCAATGATGATGTTGAATCATGAACTTTGTTAGGAAGCATTCTACTAGATGATAAGTCACCTTGATTACTTTAAAGAGTATCAACTTGTCATTCCCAATGGTAGTTGTCTCTTAATCATTGGTTTGTTATATTTTGATGTGACCCTTTGTTCTATCCTTGGTGTATGTTGGTATTGAAGGCATTTGTATTGATGAGAGCTATTTATTTTGGTCACTGCTATGTTCTCACACATGTCATTGCTCTATTTCTCATGATATTCTAGGTTTTGAGTTATCTTGCTTGTTTGATGCTTTAGTATGTTTCCTAGTGTCTACATTTTGGTTATGTATAAGGAATTTAGTTATTCCCTTGTGTTCCATTTATGGGTACTAAGGGCTTCCCGTTGGTAACAAGAGACTTGTTCATGTTTATCTGCAGGTTGCAAACAAATCATCCTTCTTCCACCAATGAGTCATTCCATTCAAGAAAGACCATGTCTGACGATATCAGCACAAAAAAAAAAGGGAGACAATTGCTAGAATATGGTCTAACTTAAAAAGAAAGGGTGATGGAAAATGTTATTGTCCTTGCAAAATTTGTAAGGGCTTAAAGACTCGAAGATATCTAATCAAAATAGCTGAGGAACATTGTAGGCAACATGGTCACATTGAAGGGGGAAACAAATTTCGTCCATTGGTATGTATTTTAATATTTTATAAAATACATAAGACATGATTTGATGATGACAACATGGTCATGGTTAATATAAGGTCATCATATAGGTCAACGTCCCTCAGTTTCATGTTATGGACCATGACAATCTGGAGAATGTGGATTTCCAAATGAGGGAACATGGAGGTGTGAATATAGAAGTAGAAGGTAATGATATCATGGAAGAAGACCACGATGATGAAGAAGATCAAGATGATCATGATGATCAAGATGATGATGATGTTGATGCAGAGCTTGATGTACCTATACTTGAGAAGGCACACGAGCCCCTATATGAAGGCTCTGAAACAACTCTTCTTGCCACTGTATTGTTGTTGGTGAACTTGAAGGTTATGAATGGTTTATCCAACATAGCAATGACATGTATGTTAAGGTATGTCATCTTTTTTCATTATTTTAGTCGTAATTTCCTTACAATTAATATTGGGTGAATCTTGTAGCAATTAATATTCTTTAAATTAACAAATTATATTTTTGGTCGTAGGTTGATAGGTGAGTGTTTGTTACCACCATCAAACATTCTACCTCGCTCATACTAAGAATTATCTGCCATTATGAAAGATATTGGAATGGAATATCAAACAATACATGCATGTCCGAATGATCATATTATATATTATAAACTGCATGAATTTGCAACAGAATGCCCTATTTGTCATATTAGTAGATATCAATCAGATCGAATAACTAAAAAGGTGCCTTGCAAGGTTCTTTGACATATTCCCATTATTCCACGTTTGCAATGATTATTCAAGTGCAATAGCTTGGCACAATTTATGGATTACCATGCACACAATAGAAGTCAGGATGACATTATGCGAATGTCTGCAGATGGCTCAGCATTTAAGGAAATAGAAGAAAAATGGCCACACTTTAAAGAACCTTGTAATCTCAAGCTTTCATTGGCAGTGGACGGTGTCAATCCATTTGGAGAGATAAGATCTACTTACTCAGTGTGGCCTGTTTTTGTTATCAACAATAACATTCCTCCTTGGTTGTCCATAAAGAGGGAGCACATAATGTTGTCACTGATTGTTCCAGGTATTTTTTGATTTAATGGTCATCTAAATTAATTTATTATTAATAATCCATCAAAATGGTCATGATAATTATGTAATGTTTTTGTTCATTCAACTAGGTAAGTACCAAGTTAAAGATATCAATGTATATATTGAGCCCCTTATCGACGAGTTGATGGTGTTATGGAATGGGGTCACTATGTATGACATCTCTAGACCAATAGGACAAAGACAATTTCAATTCCATGCAATGCTTGTATGGACAATACATGATGCCCCTGGGCTCACACATTTTTGTGGTATGTTCTCTTCTTAATGCCTCTTTTTTGGTATGTTATAGTGCTAACACAAAGTTAACACATTTAATCCAATTATACATGATCTTGTAGGTCTTCAGACAAAGGAAAAATTTTCATGTCCAGTTTGTGGTCCAAAGAAAAAATCTCATCATTCAAAAAGTTTGAGAAAGCAGGTGTTCGATGAGAATAGACACTTTCTCCACAGAAATCATAAGTACCAAATTACTGAAAAATATCTTTTCAATGGGAAAGAAGAGACTACATCAAAGCCACGGAGAATGACACCTCACCTATGGAAGTTGGCATACAATAAAATAAATCGTCGAGGTAATGTCATTCCATCTGATGGGTTTTGTTTCAAATTTATATTTTGATATTGTGTTTTATTTACTGATGATGTAATTGATGCTTGTGAAGGTCGTCAAGGCATCAATGACCAACTTCCAAAAGGACTAAAAAGTTATCCTATGCAATTTAATAGGTTGTCGTACTACGAGCAACTTCCAATCGTGCATTTGTTTGATCCTATGCATATTGGAAAGAATGTAACAAAGACATTATGGAAAATATTGGATGGAAGGTGTGACAAAGACCAAATTATCAAAATTTGTAGTGACATTGAAGAATCCAACCATGCAATGAAAAATTTTATTTGATCAAATAACAATGGAGACCAGATTGATACAAGTGCCCTTCCATGGTTATTGTCGGAGCAACAGAGCAATGCTATAAAATAAATTATAAAAAAAATACGATTTCCCACAGGATTTGCTGCGAACATAAATGATCTCATATCAAAGAAAAGTGAATTTGGGCCAGGGATGAAAACACACGATTGGCATATATTTATTAAGGTAATTCATATTATTTTGTATTCACTATATATTTGTATACTGCATGTGATTTCCATTGCATTCTTTTATAAAATATTGACAAGATCATTTTACAAATATTGCAGTACGTTCTACCTCTATCTCTCCCACACCACTTTGCCAACGGTGTCAAACAAGTTATATATGATCTTAGAAAATACATGAGGTGGTTGTCATCTAAAGAAATCAATAAAAAAGATATAAAATACTGGAAGAGAAAAATTCCTCTTCTTATGTGTGAAATGCAAAAGTGTCTACCTTCAACTTTTTTCAATGCATAAGAACATTACCTCATACATCAAGTTGAGGAGATTGAATTGTGTGGACCTGTACCAACAAGGTCAATGTGGATGGTTGAGAGGCACTTGAAATTTTTGAAAGGCTTGGTTTGACAGAGAGCACATCCTGAGGGTTCTATGGTGGAGGGATATATGGTATACTAGACCATGGTGTACATTAGTGAATATCTTCCTAAGTTTGCAGCAAAGATCCATGTAGATCATATTTGGGATCCCAACTCCATTAACAAATTTGAAGGGGAGTACTTGATGGGCAAAGGTAGATTGAGGAAAGTGAGAGGTAAATCTAAGATGTTATTGTAGTTAATTAATTCTTATAAATCTGGTCGAGAGTGGGATGTAATAAATCCAAGATGTTTTTGATACAGCTGGTTGAGAGTGGGATGCAATACATTTGTATATTGCAAACAATCTTGATTGGATGACGGTATGGATTGAACGATGTCAACAAAATGGTTGCTCATTAACATGGGAAGGTGTTGCTTCATTGGTTAGAGAAGCTCATTGTAATGGAGATTCCAATGTTACTCCAATGGTAATTGATCTAGCACATGGCTTAAGAGGTGGACAGGTATGTACAAATTTATTAATGATCATGACTCATATGTTTCATATCAACTCATGATGCAAATAATTTACACACTTGAAAAATTGCAGGTCAAGCACCACAAAGCTATGTACTATCATGGCCACAAATTTTGCATTAAAAAGTTGGATGACACAAAGAAAACTTGTGATTCTGGGATAAGTGCAGTTTTTGAGGTCACCAATATATCATCTAGAAATGACATACATCCTCAACAATTTGAAAATCAATACTATGGCATCTTAGATGATATAATTGAGTGTGACTTTAACTCCTTCAAAGTAGTTCTATTTGTCATCAAATGGTACAGGCTACGACTGAATCAAAATGATCTAGATAGAACTATTATTCAACATGATAATGGATTTACAATGATTAATACAAGGTCATTTGAGCTAGTTGGAGATGAGCCCTATGTTCTTCCAAGCCAGTGTGAGCAAGTGTTTTACTCAGAGGTTCCACATAAACAGGGTTGGTCATTTGTTGTTAGACATGATCCAAGAGGAAGGCCGATAAAATATAATGTTATGGAAGAAGAAGATACCGAAGATGATGAAGAAGTAGATGATGATGATGATGATGATGATGATGGTGGTGGTGGTGATGGTGATGGTGATGGTGATGGTGATGACGATGGTGATGGTGATCATGGCAATGATGATGATGGTGATGTTGTTGATGGAGATGATGATGGCGATGATGGCGATGATGATGATGATGATGATGATGATCAATGACATAATTGAAATGGTTACATATTTATTGTGTTCAATTCTAATGATTATGACATATGTGATTTATAATTACCAATTTTTTGTTTATGATGCTCAATTAATTATTGTTGATACATGTATATTTGTGTTTGATTATCACCCTTTTTGCAAACAGGCAATTGACTACAGACATTGTCACCCCGGCCTTCTGTTGATGATCTTGCATTCCATACAGAAGGTAAATCTATTCATGTTTACGATGTTGCATATTGTTCATGTTATCTTCTAAGTTATTTGTAGCATACGTATCATGTAATATTTAGCTAACTTAAGATAAATGATTAACATATGCAAGAAATTTGACCCCTTTGGCGTGGATCGTGCACAGTGACATGGATCAACAGGTATAAGTCAATAAATAGACATAATTTTCTTATATTCTTCTTGTTTATCACTGAGCACGTATGTTATAAATAGACATATTATATAATCATATAATGTATATATAGACAAAGAAGAACCATACGTATGGGTCATGACTTGATTATTCTATATATATTGACATGGCAATATCTCATTTGATGGATTGTAGCACCCACCAAATAGGTACTTGTCAGATCTATCTACATCGAATGAGGGAAATGAGGGAATGCTATATGAAAGTTCTACATGTAGTACGGCTAAAATAGGGAGATCAACTAGAGATCAAAAGATTAGAAAAAAATTTGATAAATGCATGGAATATTTCCTTGCTAATGGGGGGTCATGTTCTTATGATGATGAGACCAAAGGCCACATCAAGGTGCCCTTTCGGTACACACACATTGAGAAAGAATGGGTACCCAATGAGCTGCCTCCAATTAATACTGATTTTTGTGTTAATGAGAGGATATATCGCATTGCTCCATCCTCATTACATGGTTTGGGCCTATTTTCCATGGATGGGATAAAGGTATATTACAACAAAGTTGTTGAATTGTTCAAGTATGTCGGTCCATGTTACAATTACAATGATTGGATACAGATTGTTCAATATAAAAAAAGTATGCGTAGGTATGCACTATCAGCTAATTATATACAAAGGAAAGAAAATGATCAAAGTAAAAGATTTGCAATGTACATTGATGGGAGACCAAAAGCAACAGGTAATATTGCAGGTTTTATAAATAGTATGCGACCTTTGTCAACTAATAAGCAACCCAATTGCATATTTGAGGTGCATGAGGGGAATCAAGTTTTTGTATGTGCAATAAAATCAATAAGTGCAGGGGCAGAACTGCTAATAGATTATCATTTAAATTGCATAGATACAAACAAAGTTACTATCATGAGGGTGGTAAGTACTATATACCATTTTATTAATAAGTTTTTTTTTGCTAAGTCTATTGCTTTTAGTTCACTAAAGTTTTTATATTTAATCTTTGTCACAGGATGATATGGATCCCGCACATGATAGAGGCCACGAGGATGCTCCTCCCACCTATTCTTCAGCAAAGGTAAACCTTATTAAAATTGTACAAATTAGATAGTTGAAAAATGTTATATTATTACGTTATTTTATTTATGGTTTTGGAGTTTTTATGATAGTTTTACTGATATTTTTGTCACAATTTTATGTTCAGGATAAGGGAAAAGCACCCTCGACAGTAGAGGCAATAGCTACCCCCGAGGATGATGATCTTTTTGCAGATTCACCTAATGTTATAATCATGTTGAAGAAAAAAATGAAACAAATCAATAAAGATATAATTAATATTTTGTATGAAACAAATCCAACTGAGGAGATGCTCACGAGGCTAACTAAATTGAAAGCACTCGCACGTCGGTATCAAGTAAGCAGTAATGAATCTTTAGTTATAACAAAATTTCAATAAAGGTTAATATTTTATACTCTTTTATGTTGTGAAGTAAAATATATGTAATATGTGTTCTTGTTGCAGGATTTTATGGAATCTCTAGTACCTGGTCAAGGACAATGTGCAGATGAGGCCGGTACTAGTAGACCTCCGGCCGCCTCAGGTAAAATAATCCTTTAGTTGACAAGTTACAAGGAATTTTTTTTTTGGAACATTCAAAAACTTCTCAAGTTAACTCTTACTTTTATTATTTCAAAATGTCTTTGCTAACAATGTATTGTTTAGGTCATCAATTGCAGGAGACTCCTCCTAGCCAGGTTGTCCATAGAAGATTGTCGAGTGCAATGTCGGCCACAAGGGCCATGCAAACATCAATGCCTTCAAGGGCTATGGCAACTGGTAAATCATTATTTTACTATATTTGGTTTTGTACTAATTATGATTTCATAATTTGTACTTTAATCTTGGGTGCATCACATAGTGGATTATTTTTTTGGAGTAGGAGATACCCCGATGGCACCACTTGGTACACTAGATACTGATCAATCTACATGTATTGGTGATAATTCACCACCATTTCCTGGATCTACCCGTGTTACTAGCACAGGAGCTACGCAGATGTCATTATTGATTGACAATAATGAATCAATGCCTATAAAATGTCCTCAAATTCCAGGTACTTTAAATAATTATTTTTTATATTGTAATATGCATTTACCTATTAATAACAAGTTTTGGATTGATTATCCCATGACATTTTTTGCAGGAAATGATACGTTTTATAAGAAGCTTTATGACCTCACATTGCATATATTCGGGTCCACCATATGTACAAGGTGGAACATCATAAGCGAACTAAGTTTATCCCACTATTTTTTTTTCATATCATTAATTGGTACAGTATTTTTCCTTTCATTCCGGTCTTTTCTTTTAGTGGCTATATCTAACAATTTTGTGTTTTTCCTTAAAAGGTGGAATTTGCAAGAAAAAAGTTTAAAAGATCAGCTCGTCAAAGATTTACAGCATGAGTTTGGTAATAATATTTTTGATGAGAAGAAAATTTTAGAAAGAGCTTGCAAACATCTTAAGACCGTGAGGGACGCATATAGAAAGAGTCTCGTCCAGAACCCAAAGTATGAGCGTCCTCCCTTTATTTTAGTGAGGGATTGGAATGAATTTATTTTAGATGCAAAGGAGAAAGCAGATGCTCAAAAAGGAGTTTCACCAACAAATGTGAGAAGGTATGCAATAGTATTAACTACTAGTGATAAGGTGTTTGGCATGGACTTTTGAGATGATAATTAAATTTTGAATGCAATCATCATTTTTCAATATAATATCTTGGTATGATGTTTTAGACATTTTCACCATTGAATGCAATGTGTTCAGCATTTCAAAGTTTCATTTGTTATTCCATATACATGTTTTTATAACCATTTTTTCAAACTTTTCATAGGTTGCAGGACACTTCAAAGGCAACAAAGGCCAGGCTGCAAAAGATTGGGCAACACAGACTTGGCGCTGGAGGATATTCGAACATTAAAGCTCACATTGTAAGTAGTAGTAAATGAATTGCAGAGAAAAATTAGCTATAAAATGCAAATAATTTTTTTTAATCAAAAAATGTAGGGCTTTGATTTTAATGTAGAGGCCACGGAAGAACACAGAAAAATTGCCTTCAAGGAAGGCTATCAAGTCGTGGCTGAACACCTACGACAAGCTTCCACTGGCCCAACCGAAGAGTCTCCTACATCATGTGCACAGGTAAATATGCCAAAAAATATATTAGAAATTGAATACTAGAGCAACAATCAATTTGATAATAATGTCCATTACATTGCAATGCAGCCTCTTAATCGTGACACAGATCATACGCCGCATCATGAAGCCCCTGATGTGCATCATACTGTCCAAGGAGGTGCTCATTTGATATTTAAAACTAATTATGTAATTATTAATACAATTTAACATCTTAAATTGAACTTGGTGTAACATTTTTGTGTATATTTTAGAGGATACAAAATTAGGTCATGCTGAACGAGTGCCGGAGGATGTTCAGACTGATCACCATGTAGATCATGTGGCACATTCAGGTAAAGAAAATCTATGTTTTGTTCTTTTAAATTAATTTTTTGATTTATAGTTCTTTTACTTACATAAATACTTGTAATTCAATAATATAAAATAGTGTGAATTTAACTCATGAAGTAGTTATTGCAACAGACCCCCCTTCAGCGTAGCGGCCTCTTGTTCCTGAACAGATGAGGAGGAGACACATGTTGGGATTAGAATCAATAAAGGAGGGGAATGATGAGGACATTGATCTTCCTCTTAGAAATTATATGATTAAAAAAAATAGCAAGAAACCCAAAAAGAAATTATTATAATTAACATTTATTGCTAATGAAAGAACATTGTCTTAATGGATGTAATTTTGTACTAGTAATGTTGATGAATGATGTGTGTTAATACGTGTTAATGAATTATTCATGAATGTTGTGTGTTAATGAATTATGTGTTCATGAATTATTTATGAATGTTGTGTGTTAATGCATTTTATGTGTCAATGAATGTTATCATGTGATTATAATGATTGAATGTTATATTTAAAAAATGGATGGATGAATGAATGAATGTTATTAAATGTTAATGGGGAATTTAGAGTGCTATTAGGGGGGGGGGAGGGCCCAAATGAGCTTCCACCTTCATGTGGTTGGCCTTGTTTAGTAGAGAATATTAAACTATTCTTGAAACCAAGTGAAGCTCAAACTTTAAAGACAAGCTTAGAGTTTTTGATGCAGAGCCTTCTAATATCCCCTTAAGGAACCCAGTTCAACTCGAGGATTCAACAACGTCTTGGAATCCACTCAAGGAACTAGAGTTCAACTCGAGGATCAATAAGAAGTCCCTAACTTTAGGATATCAACCAAACACTCCTCTGTAATGGGTTCACTGCCTTGATTCATTTTAGACAACTTATCAATTCACTTTGTCCATGTTCCAATTTCCCTCTCCTTGGGAACACTCCTAATTCACCTTTCATGCAATCACCTCTTGATTTCTATCTTCAAGGATTCCCTTGATCCTTCTAAGGCTTCAACAATCCTTAAATAGCCTAACTAAGGAGTTCCAACCCCTACCAAGCATTAACTCTATCCCAATCTTCAAAACTACCTTTTCTAGGACTGTCCAGCTAGTAAATTGCACTTTTCTCTAAAATTCCTCAAACACCATGGTGACTTATTCACCTTTCCAAATACCCTTTATGGATTTCTTCAAACCCTACTAATACCAATCCTTCAACTTGTGACTATTGCACACTTCTATGACTGTCCTTATCAGCAATTAGGCTTAATTAGCCCTCCTCTTCCAAAGCAACTCCTATTTACACTTACTCTCAACCTTCCAACCTTTATACAGTCTCAAGGCATCCAATAAACATCAGAATTCCTCAATTAGTTTGACCCTTCAAGCTTTCCTAGATACTTTTTCATCAAACCCTCCCTTTAAGGGTTTCTATCCTAGGGCTTCCTAGAAAAGACCCTAAATCAACTCACAAAACCTTTCTAATGGATCAAACACCTTCAAACAAACTCTCTCGATCATTTCCAACACTCATTTACCAATTCCACCCTCAACTTGTTCATATTCACCACGTGGTGCTTCCCAAATGCACCCTTCATTGCCTGTTCAATAGTCACCTACTGTTCCTTTCTCCTTTCACCAACACCTACATCCAGATCATGATAAAAACATAATATTTATAGGCCTTAGTACCTCTCCCATAGGCAATTATTAGAACATAAACAATTACAGGTACTTTCCCCTTTTTAATCACAACAAAAGTTGACAGTTCCGATTTACATGGAGATCCAATTAGAATCAACTCTAACATACTTCACAGATTAAAAGCCCGTTGTTTAAGCTTTACATAGCTTGTTGCCTATAGATTGTAATTTGCAGTATGTACTTCATTCTATATATATGAATAAGCCAGCTAGTTTGTTAATTAATGGCCCAATTTCTTTGAGAATTTGCCAGCCTTTTCAGAAGTATTTTTGTTTAGGATGTCAAAGAGATATGAAGAAGAAGAAGATAACTTCTATGAATTGAAGTGTCAAGAGGGTGGTATTTATCTTTTGACATTTGGAGGGTGTGACAAGCATGTGTAAGCTGCCTCACTTGCATTTTGAATTTTATAATTCTATCAAATTTATCTTGCTCATTTGGTTTCGCTTGTGCAGGTTTGGGCCTGGGGCAATCCAAAATATCAATGAAGCTTTGAATAAGGTATGAAAAGATATTCATAAATTCACAAGGTATGTGATATTTGTTGGGTCATTGTATTTCATTATATCAATGGTTCTAAGGATAATTTGGCAGGTCGAGGGGGACAGAGATGCAACAGTTCTTGTCACAACGAATGAGGTAATTTCCACCATTTTTACAGGTTGGGTTGGATCATGAGAATAGTTATATAATTTGATAAGTAGGAAATATTTTTTTACAATAAGTTAAATTCTGATATTATTATCAGAATTTAACTATGTAGTTTTATAATTAGTTTACTGACAAATGTTTCACGAATAGTAGTTCATAATAACCTTTCTTTTATGAGAATGAATGGAACACTTAGTACTCATTGCATCTAGATGATGCTCATAGAGGTGAAACGCTACTTCCCAGCAGGTCACTCATCCCAATATTATTCTAGTTCAAGTGCTCTTTACTACGAAGGTTCCTCCAACGTTAAGCCCACTTTGCTTGCAACCCCATTTGCAAAACATTCAGCAAGTTTTGTGCCTTGTGAACCATTCATTAAAAAGCCTCTTAAGCTCATCAATTGATAATTAAGACATATTTTCCACAAGTTGTCAAATTGTGATATTGCAATCATCATTCAACCATGTAGCTTTATGGTTAGCTTATTGACAAATATTTCATGAGTAGTGATTCACATGAATCCATCTCTCATGAGAATGAATGGAACACTTAATGCTCATTTCATCTAGGTGATGCTCACAGAGGTGAAGTGATGCAGGGGCATCCATCATGCAACCAAGGAATTCCATGGTACCAAGTGAAGACAAGAAGGACAAGGCATCTAGCCATGTCAACTGGAATATTCTAAAGCCAATCATGGCATATTTTCATGGCCAAAGTACTTTAATGGTCAAAGGTCATGATAAAGCCTATGGGAAAAATGATGTAACAAATGGCATATGAGCCATGAAAGGGTAGTAGGATGTAGTTTCATGTTTTAAGATATTCAATAAGGTCATTGGACCAATTATGAGTCATTAGCATAGGTCTAGATATTAGAAAAAGCATAAAAAGCATATCTTATAATTTGAATTCAAACTCAAACGGTCACTAAGTAGTTCTGGAGGGAAACTTAAGATTTAGTATTTGTCTTGTTTAAATAAACATTCCAACTACTTTGGTTGGTTGGGAAATCAATTAGAGGTCTATTTAAGATGTCACAGCCTTAGGCAAGGAGGAGGCATGGTTTTGTACGAAGTACACAAAAAAACTATATGGACAGGCAATGAATCAATGAGATTTTGAAGTTTTCTTGCTAATTTGAAGCCCTCTTTGATGTAGAAATCTTCCATAAATGTTGGTAAGCATACTTAAGTTGTTTTGAGTTGAATTTGGTGAATTTAATGACACATTTCAAAACTTATTACTGTTGTCACGCCAAACATACAGTTTTGCATTATTTTTTTCAAATGAATAAGTGAGGGTTCCATCCTATGAATGTATATCTAACCATGGGATGGACCCTGATGGTTCTAAAATGTTTAACTAACCATGAAAATGCAAGGAAAGTGAAGATTTGCAGGATAGGGTGAAGCATATGCAAATTTGAGTGGTGTAGGGATTGATTTGGGTACCCAAATGATGCTTATAGTCACACAACCATACATCTAGCTTAAGGAGGTGTATTTTTTGTTGGAGAATATTTTAACACATTTTGAATACATGGTGAAACCTAAAGTTTGGGTCTTGGAAGTCCCAGATTGACCTAGTTCAATGATGCCCTAGGAAATGAGGGTTTTAATGCATGTAATTGGGGTTTTTGTACCAAAACACTTCATAGTCTAAAATTGATTAGTGATTTCTTTAATTGGGCATAAATAATGATGGTCCTATGAATTTCATGGAGTTTGGATGCATTCGGAGCATGGTTGCTTTGTAAACCCACCTAATTAGCCCTCTAAAAACAATCTCAATCATGTTTTCTGGTAATATTTTCCATAGTAACAATATTTTAGTTTTGGATATGTTTTAGTACAATAAAAAGGATATTCATAAATATAATTACCTTATCAAGTGTTTTGGAAAAAAATTGAGTTATTTAGGTTTTAGTGCTGTTGGAGGGCTACTAGCCTGTCAACTAGACCTAATAGTCAGTTTTGGGGATTTGATGATCGAAGTTGCATAAAAGGTTGAAACTGATTGATTCTTGTCTAAAACATCTAGTTTATACCATTTGTGTCCACCCCAGGCATTTGGAGGCAAGCTTGAGTGTTTTGTGGGTATTTGACCTTTGGAGTACCTTAAAGGCTTGTGGGATCCTTGTAGAACTGAACAAGTTTTGTGTGAAACCACCACTTCTGCTAACCACTCTACATCATGAAGCACTAGGACTATTTTTTTAATTTTTGATGATTTTGGAATGCTAATGAAAACTATGAATGAATGTTTTCTAAGGTGAATGTAGTATACCCTAAGATAGATAAATGTAAACCTTCTAAGGAAATACCTAAATGATGTTGGGAACTATCTTGAATTCAATTTTGAGGAAAACAAATTTATAATTATGACAAGGTGTTTATGAATAAGACAAATTTAGACAAGAATGACAAGCATCCAAGAAAAGGTGGACATGAAAAGAAGATAACTATATTTAAAGGAAGTCAAGATAATGTGCAAAGCCACTATAGGAATGTCCTCAAAAGATGTACCCTTTAATTTGGAAAATGACTCTAGAAAGTGTAATTCTTGACCCTAGGATGTGCAAGCTATGTTTTTAGATTTTTAGATTTTTTGAATCTAAGATGAGGACTATTCACTATGAAAATGACTAAGAAAGGTTATAAACTCTCAATATGAGAATGCCACTAAAATGCAAGGTATGAACTTATAATTTGCAAGGGTTTCCAATCAAAATATTCTAGATAAAGGAAAAATGATATATTTATGACCCATGCTATTTCGTTTCTCTATGTGGGACATTTTTTAGGACAAGTTTTGATGATTCATAAACACAAAAATCACACAATCACTTATGGCTGTAGGTATGACTAAAATGAAATGTTTTGTCTTTATTCTATCTACTATATGAAAAAAGGCAAAGTGTGAAATCTATGAAAATCACTTTCTTGCATGAGTTTAAAATGAAATAAGGAAAATTCTATGATGCAGGAAAAATAAATGAATCTGATAAATACCCCTCGGTATTCAGCATTTCCCCCAGGTTATGAGCTACCAACAAATATTGCAATAATTACACTTCAGGTAAATTTCACATTCTTTTCGAGAGGATGATGAATATTTGAAGGTTTATTTCAAGTAGATTGTTTGGGAGAGTCATTTATATTTATTTTTTCCTCTTTTAGTTTTTATTTTACATTGAACATGTAATTTGGAGAACAGGAACTGGAGGATAAGCTTACTTTATTGCGTTTAGCACATCTTTATGAGGTAAATTTGAACTTTATATAAACTGAACCATTTTGTTTGTACAAAACTATGGTATGAAATTGTAAAATTATAACAACATTTGGCAAAATGTCTGTTGTCCTATATTCTTGTGCAGATTGGAGAAGATGACAAGTTTTCAACCCCCGCAAGAGTTGATCTTCAAAAACTATTTCCAGGACGGAAGGTATACTCTTTTGCAAATGGACCTTACTAGCTTCTGATGCCCTATTTTTTCATGTGGATATCCAATTACTCCTTTGTAAGATTGATGGCATGTGTTTGTCCTTAGTTGTATAAAGCTTGCCTCAAACATTTATTCCAATGCGCTGCCTTCGTACAACCAAAAAATCATATTTATGCATGTCATAAATGCAATTTTTCATATTTAAGGATAAATCTACTTTGGCAACAAATGCAATAAATGAGAATGATTAATAAAGGCTTTCTATTTGTCCTATTTAGCAAAACCTCAATTGTTGAGTATATATTGTTCTAAAGTTCAGTCCTTGATGGCTGTTGACATTTATTGGTGATTTCTGAAGAGGAATATTGAAGTTAGTCATATACATCTTGGTGGCAAACCAGAAATAAATGTTCTTGAAATAGATATATGAAACGACAAGTGAACACTCTGGGTACCTGCAGTTGATTTCTCAATATTATTTTGTTATTTTCTTTTTGATGTTATTAATTAATGCCTTTTAAAAAATTTGAAGTTCAAATATGTAAACTTATATTATTGAGGCATGTGAACTGAGGGGACTTGCACCCTGCTTTGTCTGTTGGAACATGTCACGTCAGCAAGATGGATGTCATATTATTTGACCTAGTTTCATTGTGTTATTGTATCTCTTAAATAGTTTGACCCGGCTTGTCCATACAAATTCCTTTATGCTTTTTCACATGAGCTCACTACATTAAACAATTTACTGCTATGATTTTGCATGTACAAAAACCATCCCAATTTAACGTTTCTAGGTTATACCATCCCAATATCATGTGTTTGATTAAATATGTTATCATGTGTTTGATATAACCATATTATCTCCAATCTTCATCGCTGTGCTATTTTGGTCAATTTTTACATTTCATTTCCTATGATAACCATTGAGAAAATAAACACACTTTCCTTGAAGGATGGAATAAGGTCTTGAAAATATAATCATAACTATTTAAAATGTTGTAGACAACAAGCCATGCATAACATATGATTACCCTTTATTGCTGGTATTTTTCTTCCAAAGAAATCTTTAATGGGCAGTTATTATAAAAAATACAATTGAACATATCATTATGGCTTTATTTAATTTAATATTTGCCTTTTAGGTCCTTGCATGATCTTTACTCTCCCATCGCTCATTCCCTTCTCATGGGTGATTGACCCTATGTATTGAATCATTTATATATACATCAGGGGATTAAAAAAATTACATGTACACATTCACATTTTCTTTGAGTCAGAATATGAAGAACAGTAGGAAGCTGTGGTCCCTTTAATGAGTTTAGATGGTAGAGCCAAAGATTAAATGGTATATTTGCTCTAATTGTTGAAATATTTGTTTTGCATGATTTTGTAGATTGAAGAAGTTGTTGAGCTCAATCTTTCTGTGGTTTAGGAAAAGTCAGAAATGACATCATTGGACTGGTGAATTGAAGGTGAAGAGAATGATATGCATGAGCCATCTAAGAGAAACAAAATAATGAATGAAGAATTTATTGTGGAATTAGCACCTATGGAAATTAGAACCATTCAACTTGAGTTTGATGACTAAGGACTGTGTGAGTCTTGTATGAAATTTTTTACAACAGTTAAAAGAACCCATGATTGTCAAATTTTTATGACTCGGGAACCCTAGTAGCCCTTCAGGGTCACCAAAGGCTACATACCCACAATTGAATCAACTATGCCTCCAAACACCTAAGATGGACCAAAATGGTGTAAAAAAGGTGGTTTCAACAAGAATCAATCATTTTTTATAGCCTTTACAACACCTATTGACCACAACCTTCAAATCTGCCTTCTAGCCCTATGAGCCCCAATTAGCCCTGCTGGACCAGTTTTCTCCCTTTTTCTTTGACTTTTTCCAAACAACTTGAGAAAAAAATTATAGTTTCAAACACCCTTTTCAGGGTTATTTAACATATGTAAACTTCAATGGTGACTCCTTTAGACCAGTCTTAACTTCCTTCACAAGGTACCCTCCTAATGGCATCAAAATCAAGCAAATAACAAAGAAACTATATCATTCTCTTATCCTCATCACTCCAGACTTTCATCATAGTTATAATATGGCAAAATATGACTAAATCAAAGATATTCTAGTCCTATTCCACAAGTAACGCCCAAAACACTCATTCAATGCCTTCAAACCCTTGTTGCATAGGGTTTCACCAAACACCTATCTCCACTAACCTTGGAGACCAAATAATGGTTCATACACCTTCTCTTTGATGCCCTAGGACATCTCAAATCATTAGATAACCTTCTTGTATAGCTCAATATGCTGCTGTCATACTATTCCCACCAATCCACCATCGGACATTTCCATTATTTTCTCCAAACTTGTTGTCTTCGCACTAGTGCTACATCAAAACTTGTTAGATTTCTATTTTACATGTTAGTAATATGCCTCCCATGAATTCTAGGCCCTTGAATTCATGGGAGGTTCATCTATTTAAAGAAAACTTTTGTCTGTCACAGGAAAAACTCAAGAAAACAGCCTAAAATGAACCAACAGTCGTATATGCTGCTTCAAAACAAAGTGTTATTCATTCAATAATGAGTGAAATGTGTTTAAATACCCTTTTAATTCATGTATTTGATAGTCCCAAAGAAAAAGAAGTTCAATACATTGAATGGAACAGCACCAAAATGAAATTTTATTGCTTGCTTTCACAACAGTCCGTACAATAGGCTTTTTTTCTCCCTGTCCCCCTCCTTACAATGGATCCTTTAGACATTTAATGACCCCTATCTACCTGCCTCAACCAAATTTAGATAGTTGGGAGGTTTAATTAATCCTAAAACCTGTTAAAACTAATTTTCCTCCAAAAAGGTAATATGACCGTTTACATTCAAATTTAAATTAATAAACTTTATTTTATGCATTTTATGACTATTCTGACTTCCCAAATTACTCCATTGACCTACACATGGTCCAATGTATTTATTGAATGCTTCTAAACATGAAAACTACTCAAATCTAATCCTATTGGACTCTTTCACCTATTACATTGCTTTGATCACTTATTACATTGTATTGGTCCTTAGACCTCTATCATGACTTTTTTTATTGAATCCAACACTATCATAAGCCATTATAGACTTCAAAACTTGCCAATCAACTTGTCTTGATACCATCTTCTCCTTCTTAGTTACTGGAGTCCTCCTTTGCTCAGATGCTCTTCTAGATGCCCCTACATCAAATATGCTTTAAAAAAGTCTTTCTTCTTGGTTGGGATGAGTCTATTATTGGCCTATCCATGGAAGCCTCATTTTTAACCTGTTCAGGGCATTTTGTCCCTGCAACATATCTAGTTTATACTTCCTGAGTCACCACTAGAGTCTTCAAATCTAGATATTTTGCACAAGGTTAGGGCACCATTGCCAGTCATTTAAAACATGGTTTTTTCTTTAACAGATGATTTTTATCATTAATATTTGTGTGCTTACAAACCCTAATGTTGTTTCTCCAAGAACCCTAAATTGGAAATTTGTAGATGGGGTTTGGTGTTAAGAAATAATACAAGATTCATGTGATAAGTAAGAGATATTTTCCATAGCAAGCCAAATTGTGATATTGCTATCAAGATTTAATAGTGTAGTTTTTTGAGTCAAACTCATTGACCTGTGATTCATGAGTAGTGGTTTACATGAACCCATCTCTCATGAGAATGAATGGAACACTTAGCACTCATTGGCTCTAGGTGATGCTTACAGAGGTGAAGCACTGGGACTTCCCAGGAGGTCATCCATCCTAGTACCACTCCAGCTCGAGCACGCTTAACTACAGAGTTTCCTCTATGGTTAAACCCACTCTTCTTGCATCCCCATTTGCAAAACCTTCACCAAGTGTTGTGCCTTATGAACCATTCATTAGAAAGCCCCTTAAGCTCGTCAATTAATAAGTAGGAGATATTTTCCACAGTAGGTCAATGAGTTTGACTCAAAAAACTACACAGTTGAATCTTGATAGAAATATCACAATTTGACTTGCTGTGGAAAATATCTCCTACTTATTAATTGACGGGCTTAAGGGGCTTTCTAATGAATGGTTCATAAGGCCAACACTTGGTGAAGGTTTTGCAAATGAGGATGCAAGCAGAGTGGGTTTAACCATGGAGGAAACTCCGTAGTTAAGCGTGCTCAAGCTGGAGTGGTACTGGGATGGATGACCTCCCAGGAAGTCCTAGTGCTTCACCTTTGTAAGCATCACCTAGAGCCAATGAGTGCTAAGTGTTCCATTCATTCTCATGAGAGATGGGTTCATGTAAACCACTACTCATGAATCACAGGTCAATGAAAAGAACTTGGTCTATAACATTTTTTTTATAAAAAAAAAATCGCACTGGTCAAAATTTCGACCAACGCTAGAACCAATTTTGACCAACGATTTGTCGAAAGTTCGACCAACGGACCAAAAAATCGACGATGAATCCATACTTTTGACCAATCCAATGGTTGAAATTTTGACCATTTGATTGGTGGAAACTATGGATTCGTCATCATGGTTTGGTCCATTGGTCGTAATTTCGACCAATCGTTGGGGTAATCAGTGGTCAAAATTTTGACCATTAGAAAAAATGACGGTGATTTTTGAGCCTGGGATATCATCGACATTTCGACCAAAACACTGGTCAAAATTTTGACAAATAGTAGACGAGTCAAAAATTTGAGGAAAAAAGAATGACGACAATTTTGGTCATACATTCGACCAATTATTGTCGAAATTTTGACCAATTTTCATCAAAATTTGAAGTCAAATTTACTAGTGGCAAGATAGAGCTTCCGGAGTGCAAAATTGAATATCTGGCTTTGACAGTAAAAAAACACCATCAAAAAAGAAAAATAAAAAATTCAAACCTCCAGATTTGGATAGAGCTTGGAACCAGCTTTCCGACGATATCTCGTTTGCCCGATTTCAACACTGTATGCTGAAGATATGAGCAAAATACCAATTGGTGCACGAGAGGGCCCAAAAATGGTGCAAATGATGATGATGCATGCTGACATCATCAAATGACGGGCTTAAATTTGATAGCCAAATGGCCGTCGCAGCCCAAAATGGGAATTTTTTTTTACAAAATCGCATGCACTCATCGGGATCCGCACTAGGCATTTTCAAATTTTTGCCTCGAATTACGTGCCAATTTTTTTGGGTCTTGATTTGTGTGTTAGACAACAAAATTTTTGTCTCATTTTACGTGTCAATTAGTACAAATTTTGCCTCAAGAAGCGTGTCAATCCGTATAATTTCTACCTCATGAAGCATGTCAAGCTTATGGTATCCAAAAAAGCCCCAAAATGCAAAGTTATCCAAATTGGATGTGCCTTATATCGAAATAAGGGTTTTTAGGCCCTACGAGCTCAACGGTGAGGTTCGTTTGAGCTCAAAGTGCACCAAAATTTAGGGACCCCCTAATTTCAATAAAAAATAACCAAAGAAGCCCTAATTTGAATCCTTCAAACATGAACAAGCTGTAGTAGATTAGGCTCTGATACTATGTAGGATTTGAGCAATTGAAATCCACAAAACCCGAAGATCACCTGCATACAAAAATTTGTTACAAGGAAGTAGAGATAAGAAGAGGGCAAGGGTTTGACTCAAAAATATGAAGAAAAAAATATCCTCAAATAATGAATGAATTAAATGTACAATGGATCATCCTTATAAAGGAGATCAAAAGCTTTGAAAGGCAAACCCTAGTGCATGTAATAATTAGTTAAATTATTACAAGACTAATGCATGCAAGTTTATATTTAAAACAACTAGTGCATGAGTTTAAGACAACTCGTGCATGTGTGTTTAAATATAAACAACTAAAGCAAAAGAGTTGACATCTTAAGAAGGGAGTAAAGATTAATTAACATAATTAATACTTTACTCTAACAGTTATTTGTAAAGTTTTTATTAAAAAAAAACATAGGAAAAAGGCTAGAAGGATTTAAAATAATGTTTAGTTTTCTTAACCAAACATTACATAGGTATTCATAAAACTTTCAAAGAGATTTTATGAAATAGGGAAAGCACTTAACGTATATGTTGGATTTTCAAGAATCAGTTATGCTAAAACTAAAAAGTTTCAGGAGGAAAAGGTTCTTTTTTCCTAGAATTATCTATTTAAGAGAAAGTTTATAAAAGAAATGGGGGGTTTTCACTCATTCAGAGGGGGTTTATTTTCTGATTTTTATTTGAAATAGAGGAGGAAAAGGAGTGTATATTTTTCATTTTGCAAACTTTTTTATGGGTCAAATGAAAATGAATCAGTTGGTTATCTTGCTTGTTTACTTTGAATAAGGAGAAATACAATTTTAAATATGTTGGTTTGAATTCACATTTGTCGGATTGTAAATGATCTGTTGGTTATTACAGTCATATTT
The DNA here is from genome assembly GCA_027943335.1 of Chamaecyparis obtusa. NCBI lineage: Eukaryota > Viridiplantae > Streptophyta > Pinopsida > Cupressales > Cupressaceae > Chamaecyparis > Chamaecyparis obtusa. The sequence goes on along the minus strand of BSBK01002306.1, from coordinate 150,127 downwards.
CTAATATTTTCTTGTTCCTTGCATCAAGTTTTTGTGTGTTTTGAAATCAGTTGGTTTCATGCATCTACATGTGCAAAATGGGTATTGAATCTTCCTTGTGCTTCTCTGTAGTTGGGAAGACTAAGTGAACGGTTTGTTGGTCATTTATTGGTCTCTCTCTTTGAGTCTTTTAAATCTAAAACCGCACTCATCTTATGGTGATCAGTGAATGTTAGGTTGCTTTCATGTCTTCTAGTTAAAGACATACTCAATTATTTAATTCATTGTGAATCTTAAGAGGGAGTTGTACCTCTCAATTTAGAGGAAGCTTATCAATTCAATGATAATCTATCCAATTGTTAGTAGCATTTGTAATTTCATTTGGGCATTGTGAGTCAATTTGTGTTGGTATTTTTGAAGTGCAAATCTATTCACTAACAATAAGCATTTATAATTCTTACTCCTAATCTTTCCATTGGAGAAAAATTCTCTCCATAGTCTAGTCCTTCTTCTTGTGCATAGCCCTTACACACAAGTCTTGCCTTATTTATGATCACATCACCATCTTTATTCAATTTCTTCCTGAAAACCCATTTGGTAACAATCACATTTTTATCTGTAGGTCTAGGAACAAGCATTCATGTATCATTCTTCTCAATTTAATCAAGTTCTTCCTTCATAGATTTTACCCAATCTTCATCCTTGATTGCTTCCTTTACTGTCTTATGCTCATACTTAGAAATCATAAAAGTACTTTCTTTGAAATTTCTTTTGGTTAGAACACATGCATTCTTATCACCTATAATCTAATTAGTAGAGTGATTCATGTTCACATACCTAGGTATCACTGGTTCAGGTCTTGGAGCTTCTTCTTCTGTCGGTTGAACCACTTCTTCCACATTATTGTGTTCTACTAGTTCATGCAATTTTGGTTCAATGTACACAATCTCCCAATCATCCACTGTCACTTGCTTACTTGAATCATCATATTTCGCATTGTATTCATCCACCTTTACATTTTCACTCTCAATCATTTTGTTAGTTCTCTTATTGAAACACTTATATGATTTACTTTTAGTAGAATAACCCAAGTAAATACTTTCATCACTTTTTGGATCAAACTTGCCTGTGTGATCATCCCTATTAATATAACATCTACTTCCAATGACTTTTAAATATTTAACACTAGGCGAGTGACCATACCATAGCTCATAAGGTGTCTTATTGGTTCCTTTCTTTACTTGCACCTAGTTCAATGTGTAAATAGAAATACTACTTGCTTCTTTCTAGTACATTTTTGGTACATCACATTGAAGCAACACTGTCCTTACAACATCCACTATAGTTCTATTTTTCCTCTCTGCAATACCATTTTTTTGTGGAGTCCTTGGTGCATACATTTGTCTTTTTATTCTATTATCTTCACAATACTTAACAGATTCTGTAGAAGTAAACTCACCTCCTTTATCAAACCTTAAACACTTCAAATTCTTACCTGATTCCTTCTTAATTAGTGCCTTGAATGCTTTGAATTTTTGGAATGCATCAGATTTCTCCTTTAGGGTAAAATTACAAACCCATGTCACACTTTTATGAAGGAAAAGGTTAACAACACTGAAATTGTTCAACTTCAATGACATAAAAGTGATATTTGTGTTTGAAATTTGAAGATGATGTAAATTAATGAAATGTGTAGAACCGGGTGAAGTTAATGGCTATTGTTTTTTAAAAAATTATTTGAACAAGAATTGATGTGGTTTTTAAATATTTAAGTCCATTTTTCAATTGTTGAAAAATGTTGAAAATCAAGGGTCTAGTTCCTGCCCAAAAAGCTATATGTAAAGAATATTTTTTTCCTCCGATTTCAAAATATGTTTTAGATGACATGTATAACGAGTGCATAAAAAAAGAAAGATTGGTTTCCAATGTATATTTTCTCCATTATAACTATTCAAATTCAACTTACCTGAAATTGACAGTTTCCGTCTCTCGCCAAATTTCCCCTATCAAATATACACCATTTAGAAAAAAAAAATTATATATTCTTGAATAGGACTCTCTCCTCTAGTGTTAAATCTAATTTTAAAATTTTTCTGATAGGATATACTATTTTTTTTTCTTTTTTTCAAAGTACCATCTTCTCAAATGTTAAAATACCTACTTGTTGTATTTTGAAATTATAATATATTAGATCTAATGCAAACACTATAAAAATCATATGATAATAATCTTGACTCTAAGCTCTACAAAAGGGCACTTTTTATTTTTTAAATAAGTTGAGTTTTGATGGAGAAATCAGTTGCAGAAGTGAAAATTTTTGCAATTCTACAAATTTTACTTATTTGGCTACCACATTGTATGCCACATAAGTAGTTTCGATTGGACCAGGTTCGACTAACCCCCTCATGCATATATATGCACCAATTCTTTATTGATCTAACATATTTCACTTATATTTACTCAATTTTCTTGTTTGACGAGACTTGTTTCAACCGAAACCTATCTTCTAGGTTGACGCCACAAGGCATCATGTATGTTTCATGCATGTTCGGTCGTACATTATCCAACCGTACATTGTTTGGTCAAACCATGTCCAGATGATAGTACTTTAGGCCATAACCCGTTGGTTGTCCTCTACTACGACACAACTTTGTACTTTTACCCTTCAAAAAAGTTACCCACATCATTCTAGAATAGTCATCGATAAACAATATGAAATATTTATCACCTTGATAACTTCTATGTCTCATAGGCCCACAAAGATCAATATGTACCAAATCAAACATGCCCTTAGATGAAAAAGACTTGCTTTGGAAAGTAGAACTAGTTGTTAACTTACCCAACTGACATTCTTTACACGTCATGTTGTCTAGCTTGACTAATTATGGAAATCCCCTAACTGCATTTGTCTTACTCACTTTGATCAAACTATCAAAATTTACATGACATAACCTTTTATGCCATAGCCAACTATCTTCAACCTTTTTCACCAAACAACTATTAACATTATTATTTAGATTGAATAAATTACCTCTAGTTTGCCTACCAGTAGCAATCTCATCACTCGAGCTTCCAGTTATTCTGCACATACCTCCTTTGAATTCCAATTTGTAACCTTTATCAATCACCTGACCAACACTCAACAAATTATATGTTAGACCATCCACAAGATAAACCACATATATATTACTCTTACCATTCAAAGTAATAGTGCCCTTTCCTTTAACCAAATAAGGTGTATTGTTGCCAAACCTTACCACACCACCATCAAACTCATCAAACTTAATGCACTTACTCTTGTCACTAGTCATGTGATGTGAGCAACCACTTTCTATAATCCATTCATCATTGTGTCCCATGTGAGAAAAGTTCCTTTTTGCCTTTAGATGGATCTTCCTTGACTACAACAAATACAATCTTCTCTTCCTCATTATCTTCTGATTCTTCATCGATAATTCCTTCATCAACTGCAACATAGCATTATTTCTTCCCTTTTCCCTTAAAATTTATGAGCTTATCCTTTTGTTCACCATTAGGACATCTAGCTATAATATGTCCAATCTTATTACATGAAAAGCATTTCATTGGTAGCTTGCATTTGTACTTACTAGTCCCTCTAGACAATCTCTTTGCTAGCAGTGCTTCAAGCTCTCCTTGTCTCCTTTCATCTTCCAAGAAGCTTCAAGTTCCCTGGTTTAACTTGACATACAATCAGAACCATGACTTAATTCTTTACCTTTCCTTATTGGTACATTAGGCACCGATGCCTTGAAAGTTGCCTCAACTCTTGGAATACTCTTATCAAAATTATTTAACTCAAATGCAGTAAGCTTACCAATCAGTCCATCTACAATAACATTATCAAAAGTTCTTAGCTAATTTATAATAGACACTCTAATGGCATAAGAAGATAGTAAAGTTATCAACATTTTACTTACCACAACATCTTCCTCAATAGTTCCACCATCACCTCTAATAGCACCAACAACTTCTTTTATTCTTTGACCATATTGAACAATGTTCTCTCCTTCTACCATCTTCATGTCATCATACTTTCCTATGAGACTATATTCCTTAGCTTTTTGCACATGAATATCTCTGCCATAGATTAGTTTCAACTTTTTCCAATCCTCATAGGTAGTATCAAGTCCACAAACATCAACATATTCAATATCAGATAAGGTACTTACAATAGCTTCTTGTGCTTGAGTATTCTCCTATTATTCCTTTAGTTGATGTGCATTGAGTGTTCCAACATGATTGGTATACTTGCATATGACATGCATCCAATATTGTGATCCCATACCTTTTATATATAGCATCATCATGTCACTCCATACTAGGTAGATGTCTTTAGTGAACTTGGGAGGCTCCTTCCTCATCATTGGATGTTTTCCTCAAGCTGTTAGGCTTACCACAAAATGACCAAATATTCAATACAAATTGTTAGTATTATCAGGTCCAAGATTACTGAGAGGGGGGGGGGGGGGGGGGGGGGTTGAATTAGTAATCTAACAATTACTGATTCAAAATTTTCATAAACCATTCAACAACTTGCATCAATTAATATTCATTGCATGAAAAAAAAACCAATGAAGATAAACATCCACAACCATGCAACACAATACCACCACTATTTTTCTCATGGAAACCCAACTAGGAAAAACCACGTGTGGGGATAGCACCCACAAATTATTTAGCACTCTTCTAAAGTATGGGGATAGCACCCACAAATAGTTCAACACTCTTCTAAAGTACGTCTGCTAAGAGCTTAGCCCTGTTAAGAGATTATAAAATGTGTGGTTAAGAGAAATACCCTATTAGGAGTCACCCAGTTAAGGGATTTACCTCTAGCCCTATTAGGAGCTTTACCCTATTAAGAGTAACCTTGTGAAGGGATTTCAAACCCTAATTAAAGAGTCACATGGTTAAAGGATTTACAAATTAGACTTGTTAGGGTCTACCCGATTAAGGGATTTTGTCTTAATAAAACTTTTAGGAATCAACAAGTGAAAGTGATCAGAGAAAATAACACTCCTCCTCTGCTAGTACAAATCTAGTTCGATCTCAATCTCTGCCTCACATGCAGAACATCCAAACCCTACAATCACACAACTGCATCCATGATCTTTCTCCTCCACACTCACCTCATAATACATCAAAAATATATAAATATGTTTTCACTAACCATGTCATCCATCACCATAAACATTACCTAGTACATTTGAATTTCATAATTAGAATTTATTCTCGCTCAATCCTTGAACCCTAAAATGTGTTACCAATTATCATTTATAATTTCAAGTTCATGTCGGCCTCCAGATCCACTGCACAATCGATTTGACAAGGAAAAGTCAAACCACATCACACTCTCCAATGTTCTTGAACAACTTCAATAAATTCAATCATAAAAATGCCAACTCATCACTCCATGTCCATCTGCCATGTCACTATGATTCTTGGAACACATAACCACTTATCGCAACATGATATAACATCATCGATTGAGGATCTGACCGATTGTTCTAAGAACTTTTACTTTTCATTGAGTGATCTTCTATCCATTGAAACTTTATCTTTCAGTCACCAATCATGATGTGGTCTCAGCAACCCCATAACATAGTCAAATAACATATCCTAAATTGAAACACCTAAATCCAAACCTATTAGACACAATCATAAAATCATTCCTCCTTAGCTTTATATTCCATTCTTCATGTTGACATGTCAACCTTCAATCGATCATAAGTCACATCATACTTATGATAAACCTACGAGGTCATAGATACAACATCTAGAGACATCACTTAGTCTTTCATTATGATCACACACTCCAATTCTTACCACATCTCTGGATCCAACCCTTTGAACATACATCAACATAAAAGAGACACTGCCACCAACTAAGTTGACGTCATTAACAACATCATAACTGATCAACCTAATATCAGATTTGAGTCAAACACATAACAACTTATCTCTACATCAGTTATGCCAACACTACAATTTATGATTTGGCCTTGATTTATGATCCTTGTATGTCTATTGTTAGAAGTGATAGTATAAACTCTTTATGTGGTAATTAATGAGTATATATATTAATGTTTGTTAATGTACTTGGTTATTATTTAAAGAAATATAAATACATAAATAAAATGTGTGGTAGATAAATATGCATGTAATGTTAATTTATATATATATATATATATATATATATATATATATATATATATATATATATATATATATATATATATATATATATATATATATATATATATATATATATATATATATATATATATATATATATATATATATATATATATATATATATATATATATATAAATTAACATTACATGCATATTTATCTACCACACATTTTATTATGTGTGGTAGATAAATATGCATGTAATGTTAATTTATATATATATATATATATATATATATATATATATATATATATATATATATATATATATATATATATATATATATATATATATATATATATATATATATATATATATATATATATATATATATATATGTGTGTGTGTGTGTTTGTGTGTGTGTGTGTGTGTGTGTGTGTGTGTGTGTGTGAATATGTATATGGGTGCACACATATACTTATGTCTATATATATGTATATAATATATTTATTAAGTTTGTACAAATGATATTGCACTATCAATAAGAAAACCATTACTTAATAGAGAAAAGTTGAACCTTCATATATAAATAACCATAATAATCATTATGTGGCATCTTGTCACATGGAAATGTAATAAGAGAAATACAAGAAGTGTGTTACAATACTAAACCCTTGATTATGCATACCCACAAACTCATTCTCTAATGGATTAACTTGCACATCAATTTGATCTAGCTCATTAATATCTAAATGTGTCCTCCCTCAAAATAAATCTACATTATTAGAATGATTATGCATGAGAGATTGGTTTTTGTAGGTTTATAAATTTTGATTAGATGAAGAAATTAAATGATTTCCCCACCATTTAAGCCATCAACTTGTATCGTATTATTATTATTGATTAATTACAACTTTATGGGGTTGTACCTTGATATTGATTAAAAAATGTATTACATCTAGTTCACATATTTGTAACTTCCAACCCTCACATGTAACAACACACACTACTCCCTTCTATGGACTCAAAAAGCCTACTCGTGGCATATTACCCATAATCCTTATTATAATGTTGACATATGACTGTAAATAGTCTCAAATTTGGGGTATTCCCCAACAACTAAACTATTGTATTGCAATATATTACTTCTAGTAGAAAAGATAGACTGAAACAAGAGACAATACCCTAATAATAGAAAGACCTATGCCTGGAATCAATCCACCTCCATTGCCTTAACCTTTACTAATAGTTGGAGCTGCATGCATAGTGATTTGCCAAGTCCACATCTTCATGTAGATTTTCCCCAAAAGATGACAACTCTATTACATCAACTGAAATACTCTCTTTATCCTTCTCTTCACTAACCAATTCCTCAAACACAATATATCTCTACACACATCCAGGATCCCCTTCCTTTGACATGTCCACCATATTTTTGAGAAATAAAGCATTTCTCTCTACCACCATCCACCTCTGAGAAACCTTCGATTCATCTCCATACACCATAAGATGGTATTTTGGTACCTTTTTATGCTCCCATAAACAATATAATAGTCTTTAGTAAAAAGAATGCTCACCCATTCATCCATATTTTCTATTACATCCTCGAGCTCACCCCAAAAATACTTCTTTATTAGTTTTCTACAAAGAGCACACACAATTTCCTTATCATTTTTGACATTAAGAAAGCTAGCAACAAACATCGTAGAGATGTTTGTGTTCACCCAATGTTGATGTTCTAACTTTAGAAAGTCCTCGTCTAGAATCCTTTGTAATGCACACACCACTAATCCATGACCAGAGTAAAACACTTGCTTCAACCTTTTTTTTTTAATGTTACCCAAGATAGACATTTGTCTCTTCCTACATTACATTCTCACAAGTGTATCCATATACACAGGCTCAATTCTAACTTCCTCCTTATGAAATAATCTTTGAAATTTAACCTATTAATTCCCCAGCCCACCTCATATAATTATGTGACACAAAAATTAGTAGAGGCATCACCTCATGCCAAGTACCAACCTAGCTCTCAAAACCAAAAATGAGGTCTTGAGATTGCAGTATCACAAGGGCAAGTCCAAAGCTTCATGTCATCTCAGAAGTGTTGTCATGTTCTTCATGCTATACTTCATTCTCTTCATACTACCTATACTGCCATATAATTTTTATTTATTTTCAACCTTTATTTCTAATAAATGCCTTACTCATTATTTTATGTCACTTCAGGACCAATTGTTATATGTGCCCATCAAGGCCAACAAAGGGTGAAATTAATATTACCATATTACTTCACTAGCCCTTCTGTGCCCATTAACCTCTCTGTACCACCTCTTAATCAACTCTGTTGTCCAATACAGGTGCTCTCTTGGCTAATTTATCACTTAATTTCCTTCCCTATAGACATGAGTTATTTGAAACACATTGAATCTTCTCATAAGATCTCTGGTTTGCCTCGACCATCTTTCCAATTTCTAATTTAGAATAGAATTTTGTTAGATTGCATTACTTGTCAACATAGAATCTCCTTATAGGTGGATTCTTTTTGTTTGTACCTCAAGCACACACTTTGAACCCACTATTGTTGATCTAATTTTTCTTAATTATTCATCATGATCCCAGATGATTAGAATTTTCTTTAAGGACTCTACCATCATGATATCTAGCAATGCATCCCACTCCACTTGGTCCTAGATTACCTCTTGAAGCTCACCCAAATTCACCTCGATCCATCCCTTTTTTAGTTTACTCTATTAGATGTTCTCTAGAAGGTTTTGAGGAAGACCAACCTTCCTACCTCTAGTAATGGGGGAACTTGTATCATATTATTATCAATGAGATCATGAATTCTATTCCTCGATGCAATATAATAAGGGTTATACATAACGTGACCATTAAATCTATGAAAATCATACAATTTATTTACATCAAAACCTTTAGACACAAATATTAAAGTATACAATAGTTGTATAGGAGGGGAAGTAATTAGATTAGTGCCAGGTATAATTTGTAGCACAATATGTAAAGGGTCTTGAAGCTTGGTAAGATTTCTTTGATTTCGAGACTTTAAAGTAATAAAATAACATTAGAAGTTGATTGCAAGTTAGCAATATGATAACCATTTTCCTTGTTTTCTTATTTCTACTTACCCCCTTGATTTTTTTTTAAAAATTTGGAGGGTGAAATTATTAAGAAGCATAAGGATATCCACATTTCAATACACTATCCTTGACAAATCCAAGTTCTATATTTGTCACATTAGCACACAAATCCATGAAAGAAGCATATCAAAATTTAGGTACATTATCTATTGAATAGTAGACAGGAAGCCCTTAATAATTTTTATTTTTGTCACTAAGAACCTAATTATATACATCTTTCTTGACATGGATTAAAAATTAAAAAATATAATCACGAGTATGCTCATCATATCCTCCTTTACATTCTACTAAATTTAAAATTGTAACATTTGAACTTTTTTTGAGATTTTAAGTGATGTTTAAAAGTATTGGTCAAACATATAAACTAATGAGTATGACCACAAGGAAGAGATGATAGACATTCAATTTTATATTATTTTGAAGTGTGTGGTAAGAGCTTTGTAAGAAGCTTATCATCACAAACACAATCAAAACAAGTAGCATTGAATGATCTCAAGTGTATCATATGCCCACCTTTACTAGTATACATCCCAAAACAAGAGGCTAGACAACTAAGTGCAAATAGATAACAATGAATCTTAATTGAAACAAATTGTGCCCGATTTATATGATGATGTCAATTTTATTAATATAGGATAGGGTATCAACTTTACCTTGCATCTCATTAAGTATTATAAGGATGGATTCTAGGGTAGAAGAATAAACATTAGATCTAATAATATGAATATGAGCAAAAATGGTAACATGAGAGATAACATGTAGAGTGTGGGTTGGTTGGGAAATGGAAAATGAGTATGTAAAGAAAGAATGAAATGTGGAAACTCAAGATTATTAAGTTAAATGGGAGAAGTAGACACATCAAGAGGAGTAGTGGGTGGGTACAAAGAGAGGATTTATCCTAGGAATTATGAACCATGGGTAATAAGGACTCAAAAAGGCAAAAAAATGTTTGTCATGTATAAAGTATGAGAATAATATGTTCCATGCATGTGTTTGTGTAGATCTACAAATTTTGATAGAGGGAGAAACCAAATAATTACATCCCATTTCAAGCCATCACATTATATCATATTATTATCAACGAGATCTTGGATCTTATACCTCAATGCAACATAACACTATGTAGTGTGACCATTACATTTATAAAATCATAAATACATTTGCATAAAACCTTTAGGCACAAACTTTGAACCATCCAATGGTTATCTAGGAGGGGGTGTAATCAAATTAGAACTAAGTAGACTTTTCAACATAACATGCATAGGTTTTTTCTTTGAGTAATTTTTTTGATTCCAAATCTTTAAAGTAATACCATTAGAAGGTAACTATAAATTATCAGAGTGATGACCATTTTCCTTACTTTCTTGTTTCTCCTTACTCACTTGAAAATTGAAGAAGAAGAAGGATACTAAGAATGCCCACATTTTAATGTATTAGTCTCAAGTAGTTTCAATTCAATATTTCTCACATTAGCATACAAATCCATGTAAGAAGCATAACCATTTAGGCACATTGTCTCTTGAGTAGAAGATAAGAAGTCCTTAACAAGTATTCCTTGCAATTCATAACTAGGGAATTGATTATGCAACTTTGTTGACAAGGATTGAAATCAAAAAATATATTCATGAATGTGCTCATTTAATCCTTATTTACATTATATGAAATGTGAAATTGTAACCATTAATGAATTTTAATATTGGAAAAATGCATAAATGCATCGACACAATTTCTAAATAATGAATAGAACCATGTATAAAGAGAATAGAGCCATTCAACTGTATACTATTTAAAGTGTGTGAGAAGAGATCTATATGAAGTATCTAATGATCTCAATTATATTACAAGGGAACCTTTATTGTTGTGCATATCAAGAAACTATGCTGAACATTAATCAATTTTAAAGGATTAGCATTATTATCCAAACAACAAAAATTGATGTAAGCATTTGTCTATGAGATTCATTTTTTTTAATCCATATATGCAACATGCACATCATGATCAAACACTTCTTTCCCATTAAAACAAGTAGTACTATTTAGATCCTCACTCATAACTTCCCCATCTCGAATCAAAGACACTATAAGGTTGAACTTAGGACTTCTTTGTAGTAAAAATATGAATTAGGTTGAAACTTTGACATCCAAGTTATAAAAAGACAATAAACAACAAATTAAATTTTAGATCTAGCATAGAAAATTAAAAAAGGTTAGATCTGAAACAAAATTAAAAAAGAAATCCTAAAATTAAACATTACAAAGTATAAGAAACCATAGATTTAATATTTTATACAAAGAAATAAAACAAAATAAATTTTAAATTTGAATGTTTTACATATGATTGATATAATGACTAATTGAAATCAAATAAACTTAGATCACTAAATTCTATTTTGAAACTAAAAATTAAAATCAATCTTATAATTTTGTTCTAACATTAAAATCTTAAAAACTAAATTGAAGTTAGCTTGCAAATGGAATTGCAAGCTAAGTGGACTTAATCTTGGAGGAAACTCCATGAATAAACACATTTGATGGACCTAAGCCTATATGAACATCACTTAGATGCAATAAGTAGTACATGCTCCATTCATTCTCACAAAAAATAAAATCTTGTGAACCACTACTCATAAACATAGATCAATAAATTTGATCCCAAATTTATATTAAATTCTGATAACAATATCTAAATTTCCCTTCATATTAAAAAACCTCATACTTATGAATGGAACACTATATACTATATTCAATATGAATATAATGTTTAATACATCCAAAAATTAAACAGAGGAGCACTAGGGATGCCCGCTCTCAAGTTAGATTTTAGACCTAAACCAGCTTCGGCTCTTTATTCCTCGAAACGGTGAAGACCAAAATCACCGACGTCTCCAGGAACAGTGGGAAATTTCGGAGCTTGTTGAGGTTGTAAGAAATCCGGAAATTCCACTTACGCCGCTCAATAGCCGAGGAGTTTAAATAGGATTTTATTTGCAGCAATGAACTTAACGAGTTAAAGAAGGAATTGATTGAAGTCTATGTTGGAGAGGGGAAGTTTAAGTCTTTACTGGTTTGTGTTGGGTTGAGGCAATGCCACGTATCAGCGCAGTGGACTGCCCAGGCTGCCCTTCGCTCAGAGTACTCTCATTTGATGTTTTAGGCCTCACCAAAGGTGACAAGATCATTTTTATCTTTATAAGAATGTAGTTCTGTTCTTCTACGGTAACACCTTATTTATGTTAATGCAGTAATCGAGGTGCGTGGAGAAAAGGGAACGCCCGAGGTTGTCGAAAAATGGGGGCAGCCGGATTCTGGGCGCTCTATTTTGGCCACTTCTCTCTCTGCTCATACCCAAAATCCTGTAAGATGTTTAGTGTTCTTCTATAGTCTTCTTCATATTAATATTATAAATGTAGTTTTATTTCCATCATTGCTTTTGGCGTGAATGCAATGCCTAGGAGGTATATCTTCTGTCAAATTTAAACTTGGTCTTGTATGCTGGGGTACACCGCGCCTTGAGTATTTACCCAATTCAACTTTGTCATGTTTTCTGGGATACGAACATTGGGGATTTACTGTAGAAACCCCAATGCTTTTTGGCATTCAATTTATTATTATTTTAACCACATTCAAAAATTTTATGATAAGTTTGTTTTATAGAATAACATACCTTCCCCCATTGCGAATTTAGAAGCTCGCTTACATGTTCTTCACATTTTTCTAGATACTGTTGGACTCAAGTTTTCTGTAAGCAATTGTATCCTTTCTTTGAGAATTATAGCTATATACTGTTTACTTTCTAGGGATGATTTCACGACTCAGGGTAACTTGTGTCAGTCATTTATCTTAGTGTATCTTTTCTTATTAGATAAGAACGATTGGGATTTTCTCATTACTTTTAGTTCTCATTGGACATCGTAAACAATTGTGCAGAGGCTTGGGATTGGAAGAAAACATGGTGTGGTAATTTCTATATCCTAGCTAATCAAATCTTCAACTATGTTTTGCCATTCTTCGCTGATTGTTAAATTTTACCCTTTTGAGATGGAGACAGCATGGCTTCCCGCTGAACTATCCACGTGTAATTTTTGTAGATGCAGTGAAGAAGTTATACTCACTAGAAAGCTTAAGTGTGGTCATTGTATGCAGGTAGAAATACTTAATCCAACAAATGGAACTGTTTACAGTTCATGTAAGATTGATTCTACTGAGCCCTCCGAATCAGCTGATGGTCGCAGGCTGGATAATGATCACATCATTGGCTTGCACGTGTTTGGGAGAAACAGGTTTAACTTTCTTTTTCTCTCTGCTGTACTAGTTTGAAAGAGGACATAAAGAAGAAGATTTTGCTGGTTTCCAAACAGCTAAAAATAACTTGCACCGTTTGCAGTATGCTTGTAACAGTTCCAACATTTGAACACTTATCGAGACCAAGGAAATATGCTTCTTTGCTTCTAATATCTGGTTAGTTATTATCTTTAGGTTTTAACCTGCTAAAACTTACTATTAACTGACATACTCACGCAAACACTAGATAAACTATATACGCATATCTACTTAAGACTGAAAACTAAACTTTTATTAACCACATAATTTTAATAGTGGGAGTACCGATGACTGATTGGCAGATAATGTTTTATCGATATTACTCTTCCTAAGGTAAGCATGCAAATCATCAATAACAGGGATTATAACCTTAAGCTAGGTCATTCGTGGAGGCTCATTTCTATAAACTTAGAGTGAGGTTAGCTCTTTGTTGTTCTAATGTTTTTGATAAATCATATACTCTTCTGTGTATTTAAAAAATATTAAATGGAAACCCTAAATTGAATACATTTAGAAATAATTTATGTACCTTAATGTTCACATTATACCTTGTTTGGCCCCTTGGTTTGATTTTAAGTCGATTGACTGATTATTTAAATTTAATTAGGTAGGCATTTCCATTATATATTTTTTATTATATCTGTTCATTTATGTTTTTATTAATTTCTCCCACATTTTAATGGGTGTTGATGTCTGGGTTAGGAGGAATTTACTCAATTTAGTTATTTCTTACCTTGGGTGGCATACTTTGGATGTGATGTACTTGCAAGAAAGAGCTCCATATATGCAATCTTTCAACATTTCATCCCGTTGATAGGTCTCAAAAGGAATTTCAAAAAATCTGTCCATCAAAATATTCTCCTTTCTAAACAATTTGGACTCTGTAAACTTTAAAAGCTTAAACTGTAAATCTTTTAAAATATCTTGCACTGATTTCATGTTTTGGATTCGTAGCATAGAAAAAGCAAGCCAAGGCAACAGTTGCTTAATCTTCTACCTGCTACTCTCTCCAATTTGAAGTTTGTGGTGGCTAAATATGCCATGTCAACTTCAATCTTCTCAATGAAAGCAGTGTTCTTGGTATCCTTGTCATTCAACTCTGACATGTCCGTATTGATTAGTTGCCAAGCATGATAAATTCCATGAAAGTGACTAGTCCCAAAATGCAGGTTATGCCAGCTGTATTCCAATGATTTGCTAACAGAAAAAACTAATAGTCACGGGCATTTAAAGCAATAAATTGTTGTAGAAAGTATTTTAAGATATCTGAAGATAAAACATACAGGAGTACCTTGTGGTGGACACTAGCACACAATTGGAAATTTGGAAGTATTCCAATGTTGGCTAGAAAAGCAGTCTTTATCCGAGAATTTGTGCCCTGGGAGGTAGAAATGCCAGATACCAACATTTCAGCTAGACAGTTGAGTGTGATGTCAAATCTGGCTATGATACCAGCTGATATAACCCTTAAGGAGCATACAGCCAAGAACACTGCAGGGTGTATAAAATGAAATGCAGAAAAACAAAGGACACAAGGGAATGAACCGTCAAAACTGATTGTGTATACTCTTTCATTAGAATAGGTTGAGTCAAATTATAAGGATGACAATGAGTACTGGCTGGATAAGGCGAGTCACATGGAAACTCTCCCAGAGATTGGAATGTGGAAGTCCTTACTCAGTCTATCTATACACACAGTTATTGCTCCAGTGAGCAGAAGTCCATGTCAATTAGTCTTACTTTACTTGCAATCCATGAGGCTGCAGTGAAGTGAGCCACTTGTATGTACAGGAATAATTACAAGAATGATTCTCATCAAAATGTCAATGTTGTGAGCTCAGCAATTCCACATATAAATGATTAATTTGCCTCTAATAACATCAAGATTCCTAGCAGGATGGACAATATACCTTTGAAGATGTCAAAGCAATGGCTTATGGAGTTGCAGCTGGTTTTTGAAATTATCTTGTATATAGTCTGTTGGCTCTTTTTTTCCTTAATGTTCCCTACATTTTTTTTGTAGATATAATTTTGGGAATCTATAATGGGTCACCAACCCTTAGGCAAACAACAGAAAGAGAATTATAAAGTAAATCAAAAAGCCTGTGTGAGCAGCTCCAGGAGTCGTTGAGCAAGCCATACAAACACAACTAGATGAAATATGAAAACAGCTAAATTAACCAAAACCAAATAAAGAGCCAGAAGCCAATACAAACCAGATAACCAGCACAAGACAAAACAATCAACAGAATAAAAAACGGGCTGAGAGAAATCGTGACAACCACCTTTTTGATCAAGCCAAAAGCCATAGACCAGCAAGCAGCTGCATTATGAACACCCGTGAAGAGATGCCCAAGGGAGTGGCAGATCTTGCCAACCTTAAATGAGCAAAGGCTTTATTGAACACTCAAGCTATAGACTGCCACCATTTTAGCTTTAACAAACTTTTTAGCCTGGACAAACTCCAAGTCAGCCAAGGTGTCCAAACCTTCAAATTGGATTCGTTTAATAATTTCAGATTTCTGTTGAGCAAACCACATTACCCTCCTCAAGAGGCAACAGTGTATCCACTAAACACCTCTAATAGGCCATGATGTTGGCAAATCAGCATATGCTTCATAACCAACCTCAAAGTCGGCCAATATGGAAGCCCAATTTTGAAGAGTGCCATTGTTGTAATGTCTCAGTTGGCTAGGTCAGGAAATAGGGAACTGTTACCTTATTTTGACTTCTTACTTTTGTCAAATAGTTGAACTGATAAAACTAAATAAAGTTATTTCACCAAATAGTCAATGCTATTTCCAATATGAACTTATGCAACATTAATATGGGCTTATATATATCAATTTATTAAATATGCTATGAGTGTAAATATGTAAGCCCCTTATAGAACAACTTAAGTTTGCCCTCAAACTAAATGATTGCAAGAAACCAGTAACTTCTAGAAACTATATCAAATTGTGTAAATGGTTATAGAAATCTGTTATGTTACCTTTGGTTATGTTCAAACTTGAACTCATTAGCAATAGACTTGATTGTTGAACAACTTAGAATCTAATCAATGATATTACCAAAGACCCAAGTCTGATATGAGTTTAGGAAATCTGATTTGAGTAATGGTTTGATAACAAAAGTTTTGACAAGAATATCCTGAATACTATCTTTATGTGTACAAGACAATACTTTAACTGATTGTTGTTCCTATTAAACACTTATACTCATGTGGTGGTTCATTGATGCTTTGTCTAAATATTATCACAATATTCGAGTGCCCTTAGTCTTGTAATAAGTGGATCATGTGCTCCCCTTACTTGCTTGATCCTTAAGCTCTAAAGAGCCTTTCTGATCTGAGCATTAAATATCCAAAGCTGACCTGTCTAATCTGCTTGAGTGTTTGCTTTCTTTTTACTTAAATGATGCAGGGCATCCAAGGTTAAGGCAGGGCATTTTGTGTCCTTGGTGAAACTGCATGGAGTGTTTGTATTTTGGCCGGTGTTACTCGGTTGCAGCCTTGACCAATGGTCTTGGTCATTGAAGGAAGCTCGGTCACTGAAGGAACTCGGTAGTCTTTGGCGCTCGGTGAAGTGTTACTCGGTCATGCTTGTGGTGCTCGGTCGACACTGGTGCTCGGCGATGCCTAGCGTGCTCGGTTAATTTACTGTTGCTCGGTAGTTCTGGTTTACCGACTGGAGTTCTGTGTGATTTGTTGAGCCGACTTGGTGAATTTATTGTTGGTAGCCATTGTTATGGGCCGACATGCAGAATTAAATGTTTTTATACATTTGTAAGCCGACTTGTATGGCATATAATTATTTGTTTTGGGGAGTTAAGGGTTTCATCTTGTCGACTTGTGGCTGATGATTAGTATTTAAGGAGTGCTTGGGTAGATGTTTAGAGAGAGAATTGAAGAAGGACTTAGCAGATCTGGGATATTAGATGTGAAGTTAGCGAAGTTGTGGAAAAGTTCTTGATGAGCTTGCAGATCATAGTGTAATTTGATAGTTGTTGGTAGCAGAGCTAGGGGTTGCATACTTGGAGACAAGGAGATTGCTTGGAGGCTTGCGAGCTCAAGTTTAGATCTGCCTTAGGGTTTCCATCAACTTCTGATTGTCTTCAGAGTTGAACTAGCTGAGATTGTATTGGATTTGATTGTGCATCTTGCAGAATTGTTTTCTGATTGTAATTGGACCTAACCCGGAAGGCCTTACAGCCGGGCATGTTAATGAAAAATCAGTGTAAACAATTACTTTTTGTGGCATTGTTGAGTTATCAGCTGTGTAATTCTGTTGGTTGCAAGGTTTGGACTGTCCTTAATTGGATCCACCATCCTTGACTGCATCAGGTGGTATCAGAGCAAGGGTTTGATCTTGTTGAAGCAGAAGGTTGACCTAGCAAGGCTGATCTTGCGAATTTGATCTTGTTGGCGAAAAGATTGTGCACAATCTGGATTGCAGATCCGAAGCACTGAACTTGTGGAATTGTGCCCTAGTTGTTTGCAAGATTGCAGGTTGAGATTTGACTTGTTACAACTTGGAAATTGTCACAAGGTGGTCGGTGAGGGTTTGTTGCAGAGGGTTTCTCTTATCTTTAAGGATGCCTCCGAGAAGATTGGACCCTAGAGTTATTTCTGATTTTTGTGATACTGTTGAATCCTGGATCACAGAGAAGGTGAAATCAGATTTCAGATTTGAGATGGAATTGATGAAGAATGATATGGTCACCGAGATCATGAGAATTGTTGCTGGTATACCTCAGAATGTTGGTACTGAGGATGGCTATGAAGAAGCTGCTGAAGAATTTGAAACTGCTGGATCTAGTGGTGATGACCGGAGGAACAAATCTGGTGAAGACAAAACTGCTCGGTTACCTAGATTTGTTGCTTGGTTTAGTAATTACCGAATGGAAGTTTCTACTTTCTCTGGTACTTTGAAGCCCGACAATTTGATTGATTGGATTGGTGAACTTGAAGATTTCTTTGAGCTGGAAGAAATTGAAGATCCTTTTCGGGTAAGATTAGCACAGACAAAGTTGAAAGGACACGCTGCTCTTTGGTGGAAGGAACTACAAAGAGACCGAGAAGATGAAGGTGAAACAAAGATCAATCGGTGGAGATTGATGGTGACTAAGTTGAAAGCTAAGTTCATACCGGCTAACTATGAGCTTGACTTGTTGAAAAAGTTGCAGAATCTAAAACAGAAGGATTTGTCTGTCGAAGATTATACCCAGGAGTTCTACAAACTTACTATTCGGTCTTGACACCGAGAGCTTGGTAAGGAAAAGGTAGCTCGGTATGTGAATGGTCTGAGATTCAATATTCAGGATGAGCTTGGTATGCTGAAGATTGATTCTGTTGAAGATGCTTATCAATATGCTCTGAAGGCAAAAGATAAGTTGAAGAGGAAACAACCTAGTAACTCCCGAGGGAAGGAAAAGATTGATCACTCGGTGAAGGATAAACCGACTGATGCAGAAGATGAACAAAAACCTGTGGAACCGAAGAAGAAGACAGGTAGAGTTATCTTTAAGGGTACTTTCTATAAATGTGGAGAGGAAGGACACCGTTCTTTTGAGTGTACACAGAAGAAGGTTGATCGACGAACTGCTGTGATGAATGAGAACATTTAGAATGCACTTGAATCAGAGAACTTGCTGCTTCAACGAACATTACTTGGTACAAAGGATGAACCTTGTCAGAGGAGTAACTTGTTTAGGACCCGATGCAAGACTGAAGGTAAACTTTGTGATGTTATTGTTGATAGTAGTAGTACTGATAACCTTGTTGCTGAGGACCTAGTTCAGAAACTTGGTTTGAGTAGAATGAAGCATTCTTGTCCTTATAGGCTTGGCTGGTTACAAGATGTTCATGCTTTGGAAGTTAAAGAACAATGCTTCATTGATGTTCAGATTGGCCAGTACAAGGATCTTGTGCTTTGTGACATTGTGAAGATGAATAGTTGTGATATATTGCTCGGTAGACCTTGGCAATATGATTGCAGAGCTATTTATGACTGTGTTTGGAATGTGTTTATTGTTGAGAAGAATGACAGGAAGTTTTCACTGATGCCTTTGATGGATACAACGCTCGGTAGGAGAAGCTTGAGTATTGGTAGCCGAGTTGAGATTGTGGATCCAGAGAAAACAGGGGCATCCATGGTTAAGGCAGGGCATTCTGTGTCCTCGGTGAAACTGCATGGAGTGTTTGTATTTTGGCCGGTGTTACTCAGTTGCAGCCTTGACCGACGGTCTCTGTCATTGAAGGAAGCTCGGTCACTGAAGGAACTCGATCTGGCACTCGGTGAAGTGTTACTCGGTCATGCTTGCGGTGCTCGGTTGACACTGGTGCTCGGTGATGCCTGGCGTACTTGGTTAATTTACTATCGCTTGGTAGTTCTGGTTTACCGACTGGAGTTCTGTGTGATTTGTTGAGCCAACTTGGTGAATTTATTGTTGGTAGCCATTGTTATGGGCCGACATGCAGAATTAAATGTTTGTATACATTTGTAAGCTGACTTGTATGTCATATAATTATTTGTTTTGGGGAGTTAAGGGTTTCATCTTGCCGACTTGTGGCTGATGATTAGTATTTAAGGAGTGCTTGGGTAGATGTTTAGAGAGAGAACTGAAGAAGGACTTAGCAGATCTGGGATATCAGATGTGAAGTTAGCGAAGTTGTGGAAAAGTTCTTGATGAGCTTGCAGATCAGAGTGTATTTTGATAGTTATTGGTAGCTGAGCTAGGGGTTGCATACTTGGAGACAAGGAGATTGCTTGGAGGCTTGGGAGCTCAAGTTTAAATCTGCCTTAGGGTTTCCATCAGCTTCTGATTGTCTTCAGAGCTGAACTAGCTGAGATTGTATTGGATCTGGTTGTGGATCTTGCAGAATTGTTTTTTGATTGTAATTGGCCCTAACCCAGAAGGTCTTACAGCCGGGCATGTTAATGAAAAATCAGTGTTAAACAATTACTTTTTGTGGCATTGTTGAGTTATCAGCTGTGTAATTCTGTTGGCTGCAAGGTTTGGACTGTCCTTAATTGGATCCACCATCCTTGACTGCATCATTAAATGCCCCTAGGAATTGTTGTGTTTGAAGGAGATGTGTCGTTCCAGGATGAATGGTGGTCTCTCTTCAACATACTTGCCCCCTTTAGCATTATCCAACTCTTAATCAATACTTTATGCCAATTGCTTATTATACATTGCTTTATTAGGACAATATTTAATCATTGCCTTTTGAGCATTATAGTTGCCGTCATTTATTAGTTTTAGTTATTTAATCACAGCCTATAGAATATTATAGTAGACAAATGGTGAATAAATTGATGAGTATATTGGGTGCTCATATAGATCTAAGGCGAGCTCTTTAAGGATTCCTACGTTCCATCTTCAGAGGGCACTTGATATAGTTTATTGATACAAATATAAAGACACTCTTCAATCATTACTATCCTTAACCATTCAGAAGTCACCATTATTAATTCTTCATCAACAAGGTATACTCCAACACTAATGTATAAATTAGGTCCCCCCCATTATTCAAGCATTATATACGGTGTCATGGCAAATATGGACTTTACAGAATATGGATCCTTCGATATATTGAAATATATTATTGCCTGCCATATTTATTTGAGTCAATGAATTATATAGTCCTCAGACTATTAATGACTGCACCCAACGATAATAAGTTGCCCAAACACATTAGTCACTTAATTTAAATATATTTTGAATTAAGTTATTCATTAAATTAGATATATAATTATATTTATATTGAACTATATATATTAAGGTTTATATTATTTTTTATAATTTAATTTTATCAATTTAATTATATTTATTATTATGTTTATAATTATATTTTATTATTTATTTTTAATTATATTTTAATGTTATTATTGGTTTATTATTAAATCTTATTTCAAAAAGGGAATGATGTAATTAGGGCTTCAAATGGGGGGTATGAAAGTCCTCCCCTCTCAAAATTGCTTGTCCTCAAGCACTAATTGAATGATCATGAAGATCTAGCCATAACCCACCTACAGTGCTACTCGTGTACCATCATATACGTTTTCTTGAATGTGATTTGTGATCAATAGTAGAAGCTTGACATGTTTTCTCTCATCACTCCGAGAGAAGGAACAAGGTCGTAGCAACAAATTGATATCGGATTGATCCAATGTTTGCATGATGGCTTATCTTCAGTTATGCTTTTGACTATGAATTTTGCAACCACAAAATGAATACAAGTGCTTACATATACCCATATAGGCTAATAACATTAGCTAGCTAAATATATTTAAATTAAAAAAAATGCAATTTCCTATGCTATTATCATTCTTAATTAATTTGGTTCATAGAGATTGAGTGATGATAAACAAGCCAATCTCATACTAAGCCCAAGAGTAGAACTTTGGCCCCCTTGGCCTCAATGGCAGGACTTGACATCCATGTGAGGTGGTTTACTTAGCAGGATGCTTGTTTGCTTCCTTATCTTGGCCCCATTCCAAATAGTTGATTAGCTCATTATGGTAGGAGGGGTAGGGAGATCGTAGTGGGGTTCTCAACTTGTCCAATCTAAGCCCAAGAGTGGGAGCGGGACTTTGACCCTCTTGGCTTTGGTGGCAGGACTTTGACATCCACCAAGGTGGCCTACTTAGATGACAGTTTAACCCTCTTACCTACAACTCTCAGGCTAAGAACGATATGGAGATTGTAGTGGAGTTTTTAGTTTGTCCTACCTAAGCCCAAGAGCAGAACTTTGGCCTTCTTGGCCTTGATGGTAGAACTTTGTCCTCCATCAAGGTGGTCTACTTAGATAACAACCTTAATCCTCTTACCTACATCACTCAGGGTAAGAATGGTATGGAGATTGTAGTGGAGTTCTTAGTTTGTCCAACCTAAAGCCCAAGATAAGAACTTTGGCCTGCTTGGTCTTGATGGTAGAACTTTGGCATCCATCAAGGTGGTCTACTTAGATAGCAACCTTAACCCTCTTGGCCTTGATGGTAGAACTTTGGCATCCATCAAGGTGGTCTACTTGGATAGCAACCTTAACCTTCTTGCTTACATCTCTCATGTTATGGGGAATGTAGTGGGATTCTCGGCTTGTCCAATCTAAGTCCAAGAGAGTATGATCTTGATGGAAGAACTTTGGCATCCATCAAGGTGGTCTACTTAGAAGGCAACCTTAACCCTTTACCTATATCTCCCCCCTACAACCATTTCATAGATATATATTTTTTTGGTACTCTAGATCAAACAAAGTGGCATGCATTTGAAACACAGAGTATACATGAAGTATTTTACAATATTTTAATTTTGGGAATTTGTCTTTTTTTATGTTGTCACTGCTAGAGTTGCACCTCCTCAAAATCCCATTGGTCTTCCACCCCTTCATTATTTGCTTGGATGTCTTTGGGATCATGTTTTGTTTCTTTGTTTGGTGTTCCTTTTGTTTCCCTGTCAGGCATAGCTTCTAATTTGTGGGCTTGACTCCTTTTCCCACATATATGTCCTAGTTCATATCTTTCTTTGCATTTGAAGCATAAATTTTTCCTTTTCAATTTGTCACGTTGTTTCTTGAATTCGACTCCTTTGCACTTATGCCCATGCTCCCATGGTTCTTTGCAATGGTAGCATGGCTCCCTTTTCTGTGATTCCCTCCTATAATTATCTTCTTTATGAGAATTTTCGGAGTGTGCATTTGATGCAAAGTTTTTGAGTCTATCTCTGGTTGTGTGTGTGTGAAACTTCAATGCTTTTTGGATTGCCTCTTCCAAGTTTTCTGGATCCAAGGCGCTCACTGTGCTTTTGATTGATTCTTTCAAACCCTCTATGAATAGGTAAGTCAGCCGTTCTTGAGAGATTTTTGGTACCATGATTGCCAACCTTTCAAATTCGGTGGCAAACTCTTCCACTACCCCTTTCTGCTTAAGTTGGGTCAATTGTTTGAAGTACCATCGTGGGTGTGTCTTATCAAATCTTCTTATAAGCTTTTTTGTGAACTCTTTATAACTTTTTATTTGTTGGTGACCTTGGGTGATAAGGCCATGATGCCACCACTAATGGGCTGCCCCTATTAAGTGAAGCACCACAAACTTAATAGCATTTTCTCCTGTCATGGGGCTTAATGAGAGATAGGTGTCTAGCTTTTGCACCCATGAATGCGTTGTGACTCCCCCTGATCCTTCAAAGTTGGGAAGGGTTATTTTATTTACTCTTTCTTTTAGGTCTTTATCTTGTGGTGTCTTTCTTTTCCTATTAGAGGAAGCTTTCATCTTAGCATCACAATAATCCTTAAAAGAGATATCCTTTCTGAGCTTAGGGTTGATTTTAGAGTATGCCTCTATAATTTCATAAATTTTATTCATTGGAGAAGCGTTTGTTTCTTCTTTCTTCTTCCATCGGTTCCTCTCTAGGTAGGAAAGATGTTCTTGCTGGTCTTGGATTTGGTACCCTAGGAGGACCATTATTATTTTTTGTAGAATGGTTGGAGTTAGCATCCCTTCTGTTGTTACTCATGCTTTGAATGGCTTGAAGGAGGAGTTGATTTGTTCTTTTGTTCCTCTCGTTTTGCTCCATGAGGGCTTGGGTAGTTTGGACTGTTTGCCCCATGAAAATCCTCAATTGCTCATTTGACCACTCATAGTAGTGGTGAATTTCGTGCTTTCTCTTTCCAATGCTCTTTGAGCCCTTTGGCTAGTTCACATCAACTACCTCTGATACCACTTGTAATGTCCCCAGTTGGCTAGGTCAGGAAATAGGGAACTTTTACCTTATTTTGACTTCTTACTTTGTCAAATAGTTGAATTGATAAAACTAAATAAAGTTATTATCAATGCTATTTCCAATATGAACGTATTCAACATTGATACGGGCTTATATAAATACATCAATTTATTAAATATGCTATGAGTGTAAATATGTATGTCCCTTGTAGAACAACTTAAGTTTGCCCTCAAACTAAATGATTGCAAGAAACCAGTAACTTCTAGAAATTATATCAAATTGTATAAATGGTTATAGAAATCTGTTATATTACCTTTGGTTATGTTCAAACTTGAACTCATTAGCAATAGAATTGATTGTTGAACAACTAAGAATCTAATCAATGATATTACCAAAGACCCAAGTCTGATATGAGTTTAGGAAATCTGATTTGAGTACTGGTTCGGTAACGGAAGTTTTGACAAGAATATCCTGAATACTATCTTTATGTGTACAAGACAATACTTTTAACTGATTGTTGTTCCTATTAAACACTTATACTCATGTGGTGGTTCAATGACGCTTTGTCCAAATATTATCACAAGCCCTTAGTCTTGTAATAAGTGGATCGTGTGCTCCCTTTCCTCGTTGATCCTTAAGCTCTAAAGAGCCTTTCTGATCTGAGTATTAAATATCCAAAGCTGACCTGTCTAATCTGCTTGAGTGATTGCTTTCTTTTTACTTAAATACTTCTAGGAATTGGTATATTTGAAGGAGACACGTCCTTCCAGGATGAACGTGGTCTCTCTTCAACATACTTGCCTCCTTTAGCTTTATCCAACTCTTAATCAATTCTTTATGCCAATCGCTTATTATGCATTTCTTTAGTAGGATAATATTTAATCGTTGCCTATTGAGCATTATAGTTGCCGTCATTTATTAGTTTTAATTATTTAATCACAGTCTATAGAACATTATAGTATCCGGATGGTGAATAACTTGATGAGTATATTGGATGCTTGTATACCTCTAAGGTAAGCTCTTTAAGGATTCCTACGTTCCATCTTTAGAGGGCACTCAATATAGTTTATTGAGGGGATATAAAGACACTCTCCAATCATTACTATCCTTAACCATTTAGAAGTCGCAAATATTAATTCTTCATCGCCAAGGTATACTCCAACTCTAATGTATAAATCAGGTCCCCCCAATATTCAAGCATTATATACAGTGTTGTAGCAAATATGGACTATGCAGATTATGGATTCTTTGATATATTGAAATGTATTATTACTCACCACAATTATTTGGGTCGATGAGATATATAGTCCTCAGACTATTAATAACGGCAGTCAGTGATAATAAATTGCCCGAACACTTTAGTCACTTAATTTAAATGTATTTTGAATAAAGTTATTCATTAAATTAGATATATAATTATATATATATTGAACTATATATATTAAGGTTTATATTATTTTTTATAATTTAATTTTATCAATGTAATTAAAATTAAAATTATATTTTATTATTATGTTTATAATAATGTTTTAGTATTTATTTATTTATTATATTTTAATGTTATTATTGGTTTATTATTATATCTTATTTCGAAAAGGGAATGATGTAATTGGGGTTTCAAACGGGGGATATTGCAATTGTTTGCAAGCCCCTCTGGACCAAGGATGCTTATTCAGCAATACAGGTTGACATAGTTGAAAATTCTCGAGTTTGTTATCCAAAACATTTCCATGATGCAAGGGATCCCTAAGAGAGCTAACCCATTTGCTAGCCACGGTGGCAAAGCTGAAATCAATTGAACAACCCTAAATAAAATTGGAGGAGAAACAACCAGACCAGAGGAGACTAAACCTAGAAGCAATAACAAACTCAACATGAGCTCCTGTACTTATTCTTATGGCCAATATGTAAGGAGACTGACGCAGGGCAGGGATGGAGGATCCAATAATGGAAAGTCCAAGCCTACACTGCTGATTATGACAACACCAAGCACAGCGGAATAGAACAAGATAATGATTCAAAACTGAATTTCATTCAACATGCCCGGCTGTAAGGCCTTCCGGGTTTCGGCCTATTACAATGGAATAACAAAGTATCAGCAAGATCTCGCAAGATCCAAGAAACCACTAACTAGTTCAGATCTGCAACAGGCAGCCTTTGATAGGAACAACCACCACAGGATCTAAACTTGTACTCACACTTCCAAGCAACCCCTTGCTGTCCTAAGCCCGCAGGCCACTAGTTCTGCTACCAAACTCCCAGATTCGCAAATCTGCTTCTACACTACTCTTCCTAATGATCTAAGGATCATCTACTACTCAACTCACTTCTTAGCTACCTTCTATATCAACCTAAGCTCTCAATATATAGCCAGCTAAGCCACAAGTCGGTCAGTCAGGCTTTAATTACAATATAGGTCCAAACCAATAAAAGAAACCAAAACTAATGCAAGAATGATCAAAACTTAATGCGCCTTTAGATTTAGGTCCACACATGACCCAAAAACATGCCTTTAAGGGCGCAAGGTCCCATTTGATTACATGGAACATCGCAAGAAGAAACACCACACGTTTCACCCGAAAACTGCCAAAAAATAGGTCTCGGGGCAAAACGGACATAACTTTTTACTCATAATGAATTAGAAGTTGCGCTCTTGGTAAATGGTAGTACTTTAGGTCCTCTTAAAGGCCCTAAGAGCGCAAAGGCTAATTCATTAAGGATCAACATCGCCACTATGTGCAATCAGCCCCAAAACTGCAGGAACGGCTCCGACGGAAACACCGGCAGAAAATAGGTCATCGAGTAAAACGGTCATAACTTTTTACTCATAATGAAACAGGAGTTGCGCCCTTGGGAAATGATAGTAATTTAGGTCCTCTTTAAGGCCCTAAGAGCGCAAAGGCTGATTCATTAAGAATCAAGGGCACCAAATCCCGCAATCAGCTCCAAAACTGCAGGAAAACACTGCTCCGACGGCAAGGAAAACAACTCCAACTTTGAAATGGTTCATCCAATATCTCCCAAACCATGCCACCTTAAGAGCTGTGACCTTGGACATATTTTCCACACACATAAAGGAACAAACTCCTTTCATTGCACATCCCAGAGATCTCCAGAGATCATCACAGCCCAGAAACTCAGAAAACTACCAAAAACAAAGTATTGCATCCCTCTGCCAGGGAATTTCTCCAAGACTAAGAAAGATCTTCAGGAACCCAAAATGCTCCTGCATCAGACTACCCAGGTAAATAGAAAGTATGTCCCATACTTTAATCTCAAGAGAATTACCTACAATCAACTTCATCTTCACCAAAGGCTTCCAATCCCTCAAGGATAAGAGAACAAATCTGAAAATCAACCATCTATGCTTCATCCATTCAAACATAAGGATCACATGAATCTCAACAATCCAATCAGCATACCACTGATCACCACAACCAATATCAGCAACAAGAGTATCCAACTCCCCAACAAGTAGATCCAAAGTCAGATCCACATCAATATGAAATACCTCATCATCAACATCCCATATTTGCAACTCATCACAAGACTCATTACTGTCAACCAGCAATTCAAGTCCACAATCAGCAAATAAGATTTGCACCATAACACTGAACAAAAGAAAGTCACCAACACCATCATCACAAAGGTGTTCAGCAACAGATAACTCATCACCAATAGCAATCTGATCACACCTAACCAGATGCTCTGCAATCTCCATGTCAGACACAACCGACTGAACATGAAAACAAATCTTCTCACCAGCCTCAACATCAAGTAAATCTTCACCAACAACAGTCTGATCACACCCAACCAGATGCTCTGCAATCTCCATGTCAGACACAACCGACTGAACATGAAAACAAATCTTCTCACCAGCCTCAACAAGGTCAACAACATCGTTGGCAACCACAAGTTGCTCTGCAGGTTTCATGTGAGACTCCACCAACTGAGCATCAAAACCAATCTCTTCACCACTAGCAATCTCATTGCGCACAACAAGATACTTTGCAAGTTCCATGCCAGATCCATCTATCTGCTCATGCGAACCAATAGACATTTCACCAACTCTAGCCAAGTCATCAAGGACTTCCACAAGCTGTCGTCGTCTCTTCACAACCTTCTTCTTTGTAGTCTGCCTTCTTAATTCTTCTTGTAGGTCTTGCACTTGTTTCTTCAAAGCTCTAAATTCATTTGCATACGCACTAAGGTCCAATCCTCTTGGAGACATCCTTAAAGATCTTCGAAAACCCAAGGCAGCAAATCACCAACAAGGTCCTGGTGCAAACAGCCTCAACTGATTTACACACTCAAGATCTTCAAGTTTTGATACCACTTGACGCAGGGCAGGGATGGAGGATCCAATAATGGACAGTCCAAGCCTACACTGCTGATTATAACAACAATATGCACAACGGAATACAACAAGATAATGATTCAAAACTGAATTTCATTCAACATGCCCGACTATAAGGCCTTCCGGGTTTTGGTCTATTACAATGAAATAACAAAGTATCAGCAAGATCTCGCAAGATCCAGGAAACCACTAACTAGTTCAGATCTGCAATAGGCAGCCTCTAATAAGAACAACCACCACAGGATCTAAACTTGTACTCACACTTCCAAGCAACCCCTTGCTGTCCTAAGCCCGTAGGCCACTAGTTCTGCTACCAAACTCCCAAATTCGCAAATCTGCTTCTACACTACTCTTCCTAATGATCTAAGGATCATCTACTACTCAACTCACTTCTTAGCTACCTTCTACATCAACCTAAGCTCTCAATATATAGCCAGCTAAGCCACAAGTCGGCCAGTCAGGCTTTAATTACAATATAGGTCCAGACCAATAAAAGAAACCAAAATTAATGCAAGAATGATCAAAACTTAATGCACCTTTAGATTTAGGTCCACACATGACCCAAAAACATGCCTTTAAGGGCGCAAGGTCCCATTTGATCACACGGAACATCGCAAGAAGAAATACCACACGTTTCACCCGAAAATTGCCAGAAAATAGGTCCCGAGGCAAAACGGGCATAACTTTTTACTCATAATGAATTAGGAGTTGCGCTCTTGGGAAATGGTAGTACTTTAGGTCCTCTTAAAGGCCCTAAGAGTGCAAAGGCTAATTCATTAAGGATCAACATCGCCACTATGTGCAATCAGCCCCAAAACTGCAGGAACGGCTCCGACAGAAACACTGGCAAAAAATAGGTCCTTGAGTAAAACGGTCATAACTTTTTACTCATAATGAATCAAGAGTTGTGCCCTTGGGAAATGATAGTAATTTAGGTCCTCTTTAAGGCCCTAAGAGCGCAAAGGCTGATTCATTAAGAATCAACGACACCAAATCCCGCAATCAGCTCCAAAACTGCAGGAAAACATTGCTCCGACGGCAAGGAAAACAACTCCAACTTTGAAATGGTTCATCCAATATCTCCCAAACCATGCCACCTCAAGAGCTGTGACCTTAGACATATCTTCCACACACATAAAGGAACAAACTCCTTTCATCGCACATCCCAAAGATCTCCAGAGATCATCACAGCCCAGAAACTCATAAAACTGCCAAAAACAAAGTATTGCATCCCTTTGCCAGGGAATTCCTCCAAGACTAAGAAAGATCTTCAGGAACCCAAAATGCTCCTGCATCAGAGACTCACATGGGCAAGACATAAATGCAGGGATGGAAACTTGTCTATAGTATTATGGAAACTTTTCTAAAAGAGCTAACCCATTTGTTAGCCATGGTGGTAAACCCAAAATCAATTGAACAACCCTAAATAAACTTGGAGGAGAAACCTAGAAGCAATAACAAACACAACATGAGCTCGTGTTATCATTCTTACGGCCAACATGTAAGGAGACTCACATGGGCAAGACATAAATGCAGGGATGGAAACTTGTCTATGTTATCACCTCCCACCTGTGAAGCTGTCCCATTGCAAAACAGTCATCAATTGAGATCTTGTTATAACCAAAAAATGCTGAACAACCTTCAAGTAGTATTCAACGATAACCTAAAGCATGACTGTCAATGTAGCCAACAAAGGAGGAGTGTATGGAATAGCAGCCAGCTTACAGATGGTGATGCCTGTGGAATAGTAGCCAGCCTACAGATGGTGATGCCGTTAAATACTATTTAATGACAAACCAAAGCATGAATGTCAATGTAGCCAACAGAGGAGGAACCTATGGAATAATAGCCAGCCCACAGATGTTGACGTCAACACATATGATGGCAGTCTATCTTTATCTTTATCGATAAGCCTGGAAAGACTGTTTCAATCAGACATATCCCAACTTTCTAAGGAGGGAACATTTTGAAGGTCAACTTCTATTTTGGCAAGAAAACATACTACTATATTTTGTTCCCTGTAGCAATGTACCACCTCAACATAATTGTATCTATTTCTCCACACTGATACTTTATTCTAAAATAGCACAAAGCTTCCATTTAGGACAGTGTGCTTTCTTCAAAGCATTGATAACTGTTGAAGACACTTCCTCCACAGTGATGTTTCACAAAGCTTCCATATAAGCCAAGGTTATTTGAGCTAAAAGTGCCTCCCCTTTAGCTTCATTATTTGTTTTGATTCCTCAATTGTAAACTCCTTCAATGCAAAAGCACCCAAGGTGGCCGATAACAAATATCAAACACATACTATACTAGAATTACCACGAGAAGCTTCATCAAAATTAAGCTTCCCTGCCTCCAAAGGTGCTTTACATTTTTCTTCTTTTGGATTACTCTTAGGGACTACTAACTCATTAATGGGGGATCCTCTATAATTTGTTACTTGTTATTTTTATTTATTGTCTCGTAGTATTATCTGCAATTTAGAGTATCATTGAAATATACTGTAAATGCTTCTGTATCTTTGTGTTCAGCAGCCTTGCATTTTTGTCATAAATTTATTGTAGCAAAACAAAATGCTATAATATTAACTTTAAGCATTGTGGCCTCAGATGTATTCCTTTGAATTTTATATGCAGCTCAAACAAATTTTTTGCATGCACTGAGAAGGGGAATGCTATTATTAGATCCTTTGAAGAAGAATATTCACATGCGATTTCCATTCCAGTTGATTCTCCACGTGGCTGGAAAATATGTGGATCTGGGAGTGTATCATGTTGCCAAGTTGACGGAAGTGAGAATTATGTTGCCTGTGGAGGGTAAGTCCTGTATCATTTGCTTGCTTGTATAATTTAATGGTCTAGTCTAAGCAAAAGAATGGCAAATTCTCTCTTGAAAGTTAATGATTGATTGTTTCTTCTGGGCATTTTGATCTAAATGCACCTACAATTTGGATCAGGTATTTCCATTTTGATTTGGTGAATGGGTTTTTCCCCTTTTATGTTTTTGATGCTAACTTTTCATTGGCCATGAATTCAGAAAAGGCATTGAAGTGAACACTTGGGATCTGGAAAAAGCAACCAAGCTGTGGACTGCAAAAGCGGTATGTCCATTTTTATGTTTACATGTATTCTCCTGATGTTCTTAAGGTGAATTGATAACTGTATATTTTGATGCATCCAAATATGCTTAAAAATGAATGATAAAATCTATCTAGTGACAAATCTTGAATTATTTTTTGCAAAGCCTCCACGAAACAGTATGGATCTATTCACTCCAACATGGGTCACTGCAGTTACTTTTTTAAATAAAGAAGATCACCGGAAGATTGTGATTGGCACTTGCCAGCATGAGGTATGTTGTGCTCATTGCCTTTCCAGATCAACTTGAAATTGTAGGTAATGTGCAGTTGCAAGTTTAAATCATGGGTAGGTCTCAGAGCAATGAATAACAAATTTAAAGAATCATGAACACATGTCTTGTAAGTAATAAAAAATTGAGCTGTTGCTGTGTCATTCCTAAGTTACCATTCTGGATGGACAGACATTAGTTTTGAGTGGCCAAGATCTCAAGAAAACTAGTGTCTTTTCATTTTGAAAGGGAAACTCACTGTGCTTGTTGTTTGACACTTTCTAATATCTGTGCATTCATCAACCAGTTAGTACGCTATTGTTCTACCTAGATCTCATTGACAGTGTAAACGCAATTACTTCAGCAGAAATGTCTTGCAAATGCTAAAATTAGTTTGCAGTTATGTTTTGTCTTGCAGCATGCATGTTATCAATATGTAGCTGTTTGTACAACCTTGACGTGTTTAACTCTCTTGCATTTATTTTTGGAACAGGTGATATATCATATTTGGTGATCATGTTTGAGACATAAATGACAATTTAATATCATGTCTGCACGACCTTAAAATATGTCAATCTTGTCTGAAATAAAAAATAAATTGTTTCATACACTCCTGTATGGAATTACAATATTTTCCCTTTTGATAACATATGTGCACCTGCAGGTGCGCCTCTATGATATAGCTGCACAAAGAAGACCTACTCTTTCTTTTAGCTTTCAAGAGCACCCAATCAAAGTTGTGGAAGAAGATCTAGATGGATATACAATTTATGTAGGAACTGGATCTGGTGACATGGCTTCCTTTGACATGCGGACAGGTATTCTGTAGTTTATCTAAATGTAGTCTTTATCGAAATTCTAGAATGATCATCAATGTTAGAACTAATTGATGGTACAAAATAATCATCGCATTCATTTTGTGTTACTGGGTTCTTTAGATCCGGATCCTGTTCCTGTACCCATTTGGACAGGGTTTCAGGAGTGGCTACATGAGCCCTGGGAGATGGCGTACCCAAAGAGAAGCCAGGGCACCTGGGATGCTTGCAAGGGACTCTAAAAAAATCCCAAGTGCTTCCACTGGTGGGCAAAGACAACACACTCAAAAGCGCTTTAAACAGTGTTTTTTTGAACTTCAAAACATTAAAGTTGATGATTGTTGAGATTTCCCCAAACAGGGAATATCAATATCTTCCTCAAATTTCACACCTGATTACATACAGTCCTGACTTTACACAATTTAAATCTGCTACCATTCTATTTTCAGATTGCAGAATATATTGTTCGATACATTCAACAAAGAATATGATAATGAAATTCAATGACAGAAAGTTATGTGTCAATTGGCCTTCTTACTACAATAGCAGAAATAAATATGACAGTAACTCAATGTAAAGGAAGCAGTTGTTTACAGATTGCACCTTGCATGCTCATAAAGAACACTTGATAAGTCTCAGAACATTACAGACCTGAATCACCTGAAGACAGCAATAAAGTAAACTACCATTGCTTGAAAAGTTCTTCTCAAAGGCAATTGAAAAGGCCACGGGAACTCCCAAATCTAAATACACTACTGTAGTGATGCCAAGTTCTCCAATAAGATGACACAGACTACTCGAGCCAATGATTTGATACGAGAATCTCACTGCCATAGATTTCAAGAAAACTGAAGCTGAGATTATAACCTTTTCTTCTGCTATGGCTGCGATGGAGGAAAGGAAGATCGAATCGCCAATCTGGATTATGGAATATTTGCACAGAGAGAAGACCAACGATACCAAATAATCTGCAAGCCTTTCTATTGCCGATCACAGATAGGACAATGCTGCCAGCCACGACTCCATGGAGACAACTGCTCCTCACAATATGCCCTTGAATGATGTGTTTCAGAACTTGGAAAAATTTATCCAGCCCTCAGGATGAAATACACGTGCTTAGGAAGACTACGGAAAAAATAATTAAATGGCTTCTTATAAGGTTGGCCGATAAATATTTATCAAACTTTATAACTCTTCCACAAATATGTCGGCCACTTGATTTTCACAGGAAATGCAGAATAAAAATATTTCATAAACCAACGCTATGGATTGGGCCCCACTAAATAATATGCCGGTGTTATTTTAGTTCTCCCAACCACAAATATTTGCTGATATCTAAATGCCCAATAAATAAAGTATCACCCTTCAGCCAACAATATTAAACTTCAGAAATAATGCCGTTATTCTTTCTTTGCAGAAAATCTATTTTAAATTTCTGAATCAATTATCAGATTTGTCTCCAAAGGAGACTTCACAAAGTTGGTCAAATGTAGACTCTGTCACGAATCCACTCCCAAAAAGAGCTAGGATTTTGTCCAACCCTTATATGAAACTCCTGAAGGTTTTCATCTCCAGAAATCATAGAACATTTATCAAATCCAAAAACATGCTCACTTCCATTGTCCAACCTCCTTATAAAGAACTCCAAGAAGAATCTAGAACATTAGGCCATCTTGGCCGACCTAATTATATTCTAGAGAACTTTATTTAATAAGATGACATTTTATAATATTTAATTAAATTAATTAATATTAAGTCATCATTTAAATATTTCATTTATTTTTGACAACTTAATAAAAATCAATTTAATTAATTCACCTTAGAAAATTGGGGATATTACAATTGTCTCAGTGAAGTACAGGCTTCTGTGAAAGATTATATGCTCTTGTGAATTTGATAATGTGGGCTTTGTATCTCCCAAGCTGATAATATAGAAATTGTCTTTCATCTTATACTCTCCCATAATCAACTCCATTTGGGAAATCTTTTTATTACAAGGAAGAATTGTCCCTCTTGCATCTGTAACATTAAACACTTAAAAATCTTCTGTTTTCAATCCCAATCTAATCATTAGCCCGTCATCAATGTAATTGGGTAGCCTCACTATCAATATGGACTGTCACCTTTTGCTATGTTTAACTCCTCTAACACAGAAAAGATTATATCTAGGTGCCCCTGATAGTGTTTCAAGTGTACCTCCTGATGGAGCCTTAATTTTTTCAGCCTCCATTTGAGCATTTTCTCATTTTTTTGACTTGAGTTAATACTAAAGATCAATGTCTTCACAGACTTGTTCTCTTCAGCCTAATATTAAGATGGACATGATTCACGATATAGAAGAGAATATTTCAAAACATGTCTTTATCACAAAAGCAGCAACGTCAAATAGAGTGCATACATATTTGAATAAAGTCAATGGAAAAGAATGATTTTGTGAAGTATATATTGTGTTTCCGTTAAATCTGAGGAATGTCAAATGAAGAAAAATACAGTGATGAACACAACATGTTAGATTGAAGCAAAAAAGGAAGTCATGGAGATGCCAGTAAAAGGGCCGATGATGCTGAAGGACATTCTTGGTGCTGTCGTTTGGAATAATTTTAAATCGAGTGGCCTGCATAGCCATCGTATATGGAGTGCGTTCAAAAATTCTCTAAGCGGGAATTAGGAAATGATGGATTTGATCAAATGTTGGAAAGGGTCAAATCATGGATTTGATAATCCGGTTTTTCATTTCTGAATTATTTTTGGACCATTTGGTTCCACTTTTTGAAACTGGAATTGGAATTTGAGTATGATTTTTTTTTTTTTTTTTGAATTGTTTTAATGTTTTTGAATTTAATAATTTATTTTTATTAATAGAATTGAATTTAAAATAGAATCGCAGACTTTTAGGCAGCCAAAGTTGGTGGCAGACAACCAAGTTACAATCACTGCAACCAAAATTCAACAAAAAATTTAGAAAATAAATTCAAGAAAAAATTCAAAAAAATAAAAAATCAATTTTTTAAAAAAAAAATTGAAAAAAAATTCAACCAAAAAATTCATCAAAAAATTCGACAAAAAAATTTCGTCAAAAAAATCGAAAAAAAATTCGTCAAAAAATTTGAATTTTTTTCGAATATAAATTCGAATAAACAACAAAGTTACAAACCACCCAGACAAATAAAAAATAAATTAAATCCCCCCCCCCACAAATAAAAAATTAAAAAATTAAGTGTAGACATGAAAAATTTAAAAATTTGCTTTCCCTCCATTCAAATTCCAATTTCAAATCCCAATTCCACCTTTTTAGATGGAAGATGTTAATGCTCATTTTGAACCAAAATGAGCATTAACACATTCCTATTCCATTTTCATATTGCACTGCCAAACTGAGGATTCGACGAAATGGGCAATAACAAATGCCAATTCCAGGCAAATGCTGGAAATGGTCTGCTACCAAACGGGCCCTAAAGGATACACATGCAGTCTGAACACAGTGTATCTCTGGCGATAGAGAAGAGCTTCGAAATAGGTAGGTTGGATTGTTCGCATGAAGCAATGTATTAAAATCATTATTGCCAAAGATAGGGGAGCAATCGATTATTGTTACAACAATGATAATTTTATTAAGAGGCAACAATATAAGGTTCAATAAAATTAATAATATTTGCCGACAACATACCATATAGCCCGATGAAATAAAAGTTATCGGTCTTGTAAATAAAATTATCGTTTGAAAATTATTAGTCATTAGATATGATGAAGCGGTGCTATTAAAAGAAAGAAAATATGGGAGGTTACATGACGGTGTAACAAAGTCTATACAACTCGATAAGAAGATAATTACAAGCGGATTTTCCTTGAGTTTAAAAGGAACAATTATAAATAAGGGAAGGCAGTGATAAAAAAGAGGGAGACAAGACAGGATCAAAGCAATACAAGCATAGATATTTATTTGTTCGGAGAGATAAGGAGTAGAATATATGGCTTTTTAATGTATACTTTTATATTATATTATAATGATAAATAAAAGCCTTTTGCTTTTTGTTTATTTAAATGCAAAGAGATTACAATTATAGTTTGGATTTGTCCTTTGTGATTAATAAGATTATTATTGAATTATTCTG
The DNA here is from genome assembly GCA_027943335.1 of Chamaecyparis obtusa. Lineage (NCBI taxonomy): Eukaryota > Viridiplantae > Streptophyta > Pinopsida > Cupressales > Cupressaceae > Chamaecyparis > Chamaecyparis obtusa. The sequence goes on along the minus strand of BSBK01002306.1, from coordinate 113,155 downwards.
ATAAAGCTTATACATTGGATTTTTCTTGCATTCTTTGTTCGACAATCAGAATAGTGTGAAATATAAATGTGTTTCCTTATCTCTGTCTAATCGGACTTCTAGCCGGAGAAGTTAAATTCCTTTTGGACTAACGGAGAATTGCATATAAGATTTGTCTTTTGCAAAGCACAGGGGTAATTGATGATATTTAAATAAATATTGTCTCATAAAGTTGTACGTAATGATCCTTGTTATAGTTGACTCTATCGCCCGGATAAACAAAGGTACTGATCATTTAAAGTCATTGGAATATAATTATTGGAGTTATTAATTGAAGTCATAAATCTACATATTTTCTTCTTGCAAGCATCTAATCAATTATTGATAAACCTTACACAAACATTCAAATCATTTCAAGTAATCACATAACTTTATATTGATCAAGTTTGAGGATTTTGCCAAGTGGAGAACTCACCAAGTCTAAATTCGCTATAGAAAAGCCTTGAACAAAGTGATCAGGTTCGAGGTGAAGGTTTACTCGCCTAGGTTTAGCGAAGCTTAAAGTGCAGGGGAATTTGGATTATTCCCGTTTGTTGGCCATAACTAATTTGGAATCCTATTGGAGAATTGGCAAGCTCTTGGATTTCCAATCTATGGTTTTGGGAACCAACAGATTAGCGACTCTGCTGGGGAGAGTTGCTCACAATATATATTGTGAAGTTACCCAGAATTTCAGATTTCGTGGATCAGAATCAGAAAGCAATTGAATCCATTTGTTTGGAAGCGTACTCTGCTGGAAGAAAGAACCTAGAAAATCAACAAATCAATACATTCCTCGAAAGAGGTGGTGACTCTATTCAATAAGATTTCAATTGGTAACTCTGCGAAGGGAGAAGACTCAGAAGGAGATGGTAGATAGTTTTATTTCAAATATATCAATCATTTCAAAGAAAGCCTTCTATTCTAGATGGCATCAGGCCATTGGATTTCAACAATTTTGATTATGAACCTAGCAAGTTATCCCCACAACTTTCTAAACTTGTACCGAAGTTCCGTGGAGAATGGGATGAATCAACACTTCAACATTTGGATGCATTTTACATATTTTTAGAAGATTATGAAATTTGTGCAAAGGATCAGGTAATGAAGCTATTTGTTAGGACACTAAAAGACAATGCAAGACAAGCTTATGAATCACTACCTACACAAAGTATCTCATCTTGGAAGGGATTTGAACAATGGTTCTTATATGAATTTCATGATGTAATTGAGGAGGATGACTTGTATTATGAACGGTATGAGGACCAAAACTGCAACATGGAAGAGGATCATAGTATGTCTCTACTTGATGCATTTTTCAGTTTGGAGAGATTTGAAAGGGAGTCTTCTGCACACTTAAATCATGAGGATGGTAAATATGTATTAGAAGATACCTGTAACAATTATGCCTTCATGAAAATAATTAATGAGAAAGGTCAAAAATTTGGGAATTTCGCTAGATGACCCTGATTTGAAGCTTCTTTTTCAGATATTAGAGAAGATGATAAAGACAAAGAAGAGGAGGCTTATGATCAAATTGAACAAGACCCTATGCTTGATGGCAATCTTAGTGATGATGAAGAAGATCCAAGTTACATATCCCCTTTGGACGCATTTTTGAACTTAGAGAAACAAGAAGAAGAATCTGCAGTACAATTCTTCATGAGGATGTTTAATATCTGTCAAGAAATACCTTTAGAGTGCAGACCTCCATCCTTTGATCTTTTCAACAGAATGCGAGAACTAGGTCTCTTATATGATCATCAGTTTCTTACTTTTCTCAAACTTATGAATAGTGAATTGGTTGTAGAGGAGAATGAATGCAAGACTGAAGTAACATATGAGTCAAGTGAGGTTTCAGATGTGAATGGAGGAGACTCTTTTGGACAGTCTGAGGAAAGATCTTTCCATGATAATACTTGGATGACATCAAATATTAGTGAATGTGAAAATGAGGAAGAGGATCCTCTCAGTGTGGAAGAGATTTCAGCCTTATTAGACATAGAATACCATAAAATGTTGAGAGAAATAGACCAGATTTTTTCTCAATATACTGGGATAAACAAGATAATGGATCAACTCATATTCAAGAGGCACTAGATGAAGGAGATGATAATTCCCAGGAATCAAATAGTGGAGATGAAGTAGAACAACATGCGATATATAAACAAGAAGAAGTTTCAAATGAAAGCTGTTAGGGAGATATGCCCGAGCTCTCTATATTCTTGAATCCATTATTTGAAGAGGAAGCAAAAGAAGATGTGCCTGAGCTCTCTATGTTCCTGAATTCATTGTTTGAAGAGGATCCTTTATGCAATGGAATCCATCAGCATCATAATGAAGATAGCAGTCCTAATTTTAAAGTTGATGAAACTCGTAAAGTGTGCATTCAGAGGGTGAGATATCTTTTAGTTCATCCTTTGAGCCGAAGTTGTACAGATTTGTGAAGATGAGATGGAAACAACCAAGCATGATGAAGAGAATATGTAGAGGAATAATTCTTAAAATTTTCCAAGTAGAAGAGAAGAAGTATTTCCTAAATATGAGTTATCTTCAGAATCTTCCCGTGAGAAGAAACATCATGAGTGTGGAACAAATTGTGTACAAGAGGACAATCAAGCAATGAAAACACATTCTAATGCTTTTGCAACTAATCAAATGTGTGACTCTAGGGATCTTCCATTCAACAAAAACAACAGTGCACCTGATGACTTCTAAGAGGAAAGACATAAATTAGATTCTAAAGACTACATTGATAAAGTTAAATCAACAAGTATTGTCAATAAGGCTGGTACATTAAAGTTCAAAGTGTTACGTGATCAAAATCGGGTGTTTGATAGGGAAAAAAACAGTGTTCACATTTTTGGGGGGCCCGGGGCCACCCAATTTCACTTTGCATTAGGTAAAGTGTAGATACTTGGTTTGCTTTTCCAGAGATAGCTGTAGTCTCATTATGCCCACAAGGAGCATATGTCCCCAACAAGAGCCACTGATGGAGCCTTAATTTTTTCAGCCTCCATTTGAGCATTTTCTTATCTTTTTGACTTGAGTTAATACTAAAGATCAATGTCTTCATAGACTTGTTCTCTTCAGCCTAATATTAAGATGGACATGATTCACGATATAGAAGAGAATGATTTCAAAACATGTCTTTATCACAGAAGCAGCAACGTCAAATATAGTGCATACATATTTGAATAAAGTCAATGGAAAAGAATGATTTTGTGAAGTATATATTGTGTTTCTGTTAAATCTGAGGAATGTCAAATGAAGAAAAATACAGTGATGAACACAACACGTTAGATTGAAAGCAAAAAAGGAAGTCATCAAGATGCTAGTAAAAGGGACGGTGATGCTGTAGGACATTCTTGGTGCTGTCGTTTGGAATAATTTTAAATCGAGTGGCCTGCATAGCCATCGTGTATGGAATGCGTTCAAAAATTCTCTAAAGGATACACATCAATATGAACACAATGTATCTCTGGCGATAGAGAAGAGCTTTGAAACAGGCAGGTTGGATTGTCCGCATGAAGCAATGTATTAAAATCATTATTGCCAAAGATAGGGGAACAGTCGATTATTGTCACAACAATGATAATTTTATTAAGAGGCGACAATATAAAGGTTCAATAAAATTAATAATATTTGCCGGCAACATACCATATAGCCTGATGAAATAAAAGTTATCGGTCTTATAAATAAAATAATTGTTTGAAAATTATTAGTCATTAGATATGATGAAGCGGTGCTATTAAAAGAACGAAAATATGGGAGGTTACACGACGGTGTAACAAAGTCTATACAACTTGATAAGAAGATAATTACAAGCAGATTTTCCTTGAGTTTAAAAGGAACGATTACAAAATGTTGATTAATTTTAAAAAAAGGGAGACGTGACTTTTGACTTTGAAAAGTTACATCCCCTTAAGAATTATTACTAGGATATAAATAAGGGAAGGTGGTGATGAAAAAAGGGGAGACAAGACAGGGTCGAAGCAATACAAGCATATATATTTATTTGTACGGAGGGATAAGGAGTAGAATATATGGCTTTTTAATGTAAACTTTTATGTTATATTTTAATGATAAATAAAAGCCTTTTGCTTTTTGTTTATTTAAATGCAAAGAGATTACAATTATAGCTTGGATTTGTCATTTGTGATTAATAAGATGATTATTGAATTATTCTGATAAAGCTTATACACAGTGAAACCTAGGGACTCGCACCCCCCCAAAAACCTCCAAGTACCCGTCCTCGCACCGGGTACTTGGAGTACCCAAGTACCCCCACCTCCGCCATTTCGCAACCACGCCGCAGGCGGGATGGGTACTTGAATTTCTATTTGAATTTTTATTTTTGAATGTTACTATTGGGTATGTACTATGTTACTATGTTGAATGTTCAGTAGTTCTGGTTCATGTTGCAATTTTGCTATGTTCAAGTTTTTCAATTTGGTATGTTATATTGAAACATCATTTCATAACTAGCATTTCAAGTTCTATATATGTGTAGTATACAGCACCCCCCTGCCTCACCCCCCGCCGCTGTCCCCCCACTGTTCCCCTACTGTCCCGAAATTGAGGCCCTTTGTCCCCACGTCCCGACGTACCCAAGCACCGGTGTTACACTGCTTATACATTAGATTTTTCCTGCATTCTTTGTTTGACAATCAGAATAGTGTGAAATATAAATGTGTTTCCTTATCTTTGTCTAATTGGACTTCTAGTCGGAGAAGTTAAATTCCTTTTGGTCTAACGAAGAATTGCATATAAGATTTGTCTTTTGCAAAGCACAGGGGTAATTGATGATATTTAAATAAATATTGTCTCATAAAGTTGTACATAATAATCCTCGTTATAGTTGACTCTATCGCCCGGATAAACAAAGGCATTGGTCATTTAAAGTCATTGGAATATAATTATTGGAGTTATAAATTGAAGTCATAAATCTACATATTTTCTTCTTGCAAGCATCTAATCAATTATTGATAAACCTTACACAAACATTCAAATCATTTCAAGTAATCACATAACTTTATATTGATCGAGTTTGAGGATTTTGCCAAGTGGAGAACTCATCAAGTCTAAATTCGCTATAGAAAAGCCTTGAACAAGGTGATCAGGTTCGAGGTGAAGGTTTACCCGCCTAGGTGTAGCGAAGCTTAAAGTGCACGGGAATTTGGATTATTCCCGTTTGTTGGCCAGAACTAATTTGGAATCCTATTGGAGAATTGGCAAGCTCTTGGATTTCCAATCTATGGTTTTGGGAACCAACACCTCCCATATGCCTCTCCTCCTTGGGGCTCATACTCAATCTCCTTTACATCTTTCTTGGGCTTAGGCTCATCATTCTCTGTATCCTCATAAAAAAATACCTCTATGTAATGTATTTCTCCTTTCTCCAAACACCTATGTCCTAGTTGCCATGGATCTCTACATGTAAAACATAGCTTTTTCCTTCAAAGTTCATTTTGAGACACCTCTGTTTGATTTTGCTTAGGAGACAATGCCTTGGGAGGTGGCTTGCTCCTTTTGAAAATGTCCTTTGGCAAAATAGGTGGTACTCTCTTAAAGTAGAATCTATCCTTAGTCACGGAATCCTCCAAAAGTAGAATCTATCCTTAGTCACTGAATCCGCCAAACTAAGAGCTCTCTTGATGGCTCGTTGCAATGAATGTGGATCAAGTGCACATACTAAACCTTTGTGGGGTTCAGCTAGGCCTTCTACAAAAAGAACTAAAAGTCTTCTTTCCGTTACATCTGGAATTGTCACTACAAGCCTCTAAAATTCTGCTACATAGTCTTCTACCTTACCCTCTTGCTTCATCCGTGCTAACTCCCTGAAATGAATTTTTAGATCCCTTCTATTGAACCTCTATATCAATCTTTAGCTAAAGTCTTCCAAAGTAGTGCTTGTGTCATGCCCATGGGTTACCATATGATGATACCACAATTGGTGAGCTATTCCTTAAAGATGCAAGGTGGCAAATTTGATAGCCTCTTCTTCAAACATTAGATTTAATGAGAAAAATGTGTCTAATTTCTATAACCAAGCCCTTGCTATGGAGCTACTAGATCCTTAAAAAGTTGGAACAGCGATATTTCCCAAATGGCTCTGAATATCCTTCCTTTCTTCATACCTCCTCCACCTATGCCCAATCCTTGTCTTCATCTCATAGAACTTTGTTGAAAGTTATATCTCTGCGTATGGTATCATTTAAGGCATAGTATGCATCGTGAATTCTGGTCATTTCATTCTCTTGATCAGGTTGCCCTTCCTCTCTGCTTGCTGATCCTTCTTTTTCCAGAAATTGGGCCCTGGAAGTCTTTGTATTGGCTGAGGCCTTCTCATCACTAGAGCTGCTCCCTTCTGCTGTGTTTTGTATAGGTCTACCAACACCCAATTGCTGGTTCAATCCCCTTAGAAGCTGGACCATTTCCACCATAGAATCTCTCACACTTGTCTGGAACTCTTTGGTCTCCTTGATGAATTCCTGAGCATTATCATCTATCTTCTTTATCACCCATGGCAGTTTTCATCTCTCGCTTCTGATATCTTTGATCTTTGTCAGTCATGAATCAAACATAGGCTGGCACTATGCCATGCTCTGATACCACTAAAATATACCACCCAGAATATCTAAACAATTCACTCAGAATTACCAGATTTATTCCCTCAGATATTAAATAAAAAACAAAGAAAATTCCAGATTTAAGCAACTCTAACCACGAACTGATTCCCAACAATACCTGCAGTTAAATCTAGTCAATTCAGAGTAAAATAGTGTTCACATTGCAAATGACATAGATCCTTAAAGGCAGTTTCAGACACATAGCAGATGCATCAATAGAGACTAAATAATAATCTTGCTTAGTTCGAAAAATAGCAGAACTAAACAGGTCTATCAATGGTAAACAAAATTCTACTAGCTGGTCTGCCTTGGTGGAATAGGTTGTAGGCTCCTTTAGATGACCCGATTAATGCCTTGCGCCTTGGAATGAATCAGCAGCCACTGAGCCCAATAATGCTCAGACATAAATCCAATCTGATTCCTTTGGTGATGGTGGATACTTGGAACGGTGCTCCTTCTTCTTAATCCCTTTGATGATGAACTCTCAGACAATGCACCTCTTCATAACTTGACTAAATTGCAGTAACCCAAATGGAAGCACCGATTTGCACCTTCCTTCTTGCTTTGTTGGCATTGATGAGACACAATAAAGGGAACAGTTCGGTATCTGTCACAATAGAAGATTTGCATCCTTACTCCTTAATATCTCCTTTTACTCGACCTGTAAATATCGGTGATCATTACTAGCATAGGCATGCTGATGCCAAATAAAAGAACATAAAATGAGGGTATTGTCTCACCTCCCTTGCCTCTGAGGTTTTCATCTTAGAGCCCAGTGCAATCATTTAATGCAGTGGGAAGATCTTCACCAAACAGATCTGAATGTATACACAACACCTTCACAAGTCGGCCCGAGGAAGTAACCGGCCCAGCACACTCCAAGTAAGGTTGGCCTTGAGAAATTTTAGAAAAATAATTTTTTGTGTTTTTTAATAATTTAATGTATTATTTATTTAATATGAAAAACTGGCAAATAAAGGGGTGTTAATTAAACACCATCACCAAATAGGCTGACTTACCCAGCCTTGAATCGGGATCATCACACAACAACTATTTGTAGGCTTCGAATCAAATATCTTTTTAATTTCATTACCTTTTAGAACATCAAAGCCAATATTTTTTTTGCTTCCGTCCTTTGAAAATAAATTGTTAATGACGAACCATGTTTGTTGGATGACATACATGAACTGTTCACTTTTTAGAATGGGTTGTCCAGATTTCCTCATTAAATGATCTCTGGTCGTCTCATAGTCCTTGGGCCTTCTCATAAATCTTCTCTCTTCATCAATCCTCATAACTTGAATAAAATTGCAGTTTGATAGAAATACTTTATACCTCCATTTGCTAGTGGAACAAGCGATGAAGGCAGTTAGTTTCATCTTTCAAACATCACCACATTTCCAAGATTTCTTTGACATTTGGCTTCATTGGACCTTGATCATGCTTCCTTGTCCCACTCTTTTTGGAGTTAGTTGATACATTTTAGAAATTTGAGGAAGTCACTTACTCACTTAATTCTTGATTTTTTAGATCGATTAGATTCCTTTTTCCCTTATTTCAAAGGAAACTATTCTTTTTCCAATGGTAGTCAGCTTTGGCTGCCATCAACAATCTCCAACCAAGCAATGCATTGTATGCTTGCTTATATAATGACATGACCATAATATTCAATCAAAATGCTTGAGTTCCGATAAGTACCTTTTGAGCCATTAGAACTCCAATCATCTTGATTCCTTGTTGATTTGCACTCACCAATTGAAAAGTTGGATGCCAAATGGTTGGCTTTCCCATGGTGTCTTTGGGAAGTACATTTACACCAACCTGCCACTAATGATTTTATTAGTGAGATTCTTTGCATGTATCTCCACAAGCACCATCACTAGTTTTTTGGCTGTGCTAATTGTCAATAACGTGGAATTGATCACTTGGTCTACATACTAGCTGTTTCTCTATTAGATCTTTCTTCTCTTCCTTAGAGGATATGTGAGTACTTTCATATTCTCTCTTGACACTCATTGTAGCTGCTATTGTAGTTCTATGATTTGCAATGCTTTGTAGTAAGTTTGCCATCTTTACTGGTACAATAGTTTGTAGCACTAGTCATGCAATATTTTTCTTTGTCTATTGTTTATAATTCTTGCATGTAATTGGAGTAGTAGTTTTCCTTTGCCATGGCATGCTCCTTTTAGCTTATGGTATGGCAAATTTTTCTCTTTTAATATGTGGGTTTGCATACATGCCTTCTTGTTTTGGATTTGAATGATTACTATTACTTTGTTGTTTCTTTTGTACATCAATATTGTTGATGCTAGCCCTATGCTTTGGACATCCAACATAATTAGGGTATTTAGGTTGACTCCATTTGCAAAGTACTCCCGTTTTGTATTGGTTTCCACGACAGCTCCTTGCAAAGTGTCTCCATTCACTACATTGTCAACATTGCACAATGGGGTAACCTTTGGATTTGTATTGTTTTGATTCTACCTTCCCCCTCTTTGATACCAATAACTTTTCGGAGAAATGTTCTTGTTATTTTGTGGCTTTACTGGAGTGGACTGCTCTTCTTGTGTGAAGAGTACTTGTGTACTTTTACTTTTCAAATTGTACGGATAATCTTTTGTTGAGTGACCTTGTCATGTCACCTTCTTGAAATAGGACTAAATAATAATACAATATTAATTAAATTAAAAATATAAAAGAATAAAAAAAATAATTAAAATTTGGTTTAGTCAAACAAATGGTCAAAAGGCATGAATGGAAAAGTTGTGTCTCTCTCAAATGAGAGGTATAAAGGGGAGAGAAGAGAACTTCATTTGAGGCCGAAAAAGGCAAGGAGCAAGAAAGATTGGAGCATAAAAATTAAGGATAAATGGAAAGGAAAGGGAAGAAAATAATGGTTGTGACTCTTCGAAAGGGTTGATATGAAGGGTTGTGACTCTTTGGAAGGGTTGAGATTATGAAGGGTTGTGACTCTCGAAAGGGTTGTGATTATGAGGGGTTGTGACTCTTCAAAAGAGGGACAATTATGAAGGGTCGCAACTCTTCAAAAGAGGGACAATTATGAAGGATCATGACTATTGCCAAAAAGATAGACATGATGAAGAGGTGTAATCTCTCCCTCGCATGGGAAGATATAAAGAAGGATCAAATGGAATGGGGAAAAAAGGAGTAGAGGAGATCTAGAGCAGATTCATAACAGAAGTATAAGGAGGAATTTGAAATAAGAACTGAGAAGGAAAGAAGAAAATAAGATATGTAGATCTAAAAGAAGAAGATATGCAGATCTTAAATGGGATATGTTCAGATTTGAGAAGTAGTAAAGACAGATTTGGGAAGTGATAGATAGGAAGTGAAAGTGGCAGCAGTTGTTGTCAAACGAATGTATTTTCTCATAACTAAAGGGTGTGACCCTTTCATAAGGACATTAACAAATGAAAGGGTGTGACTCCCTACATTCAAAGGAGATATACAAGAGAAGAAATTCATTGAAGAAAAGGGCATGGAATCAAATAGGGAGGTCAACTGGGAGAATATTATATCATTCTCAAATGCACAATAGAAAGTGGTGACTCAAATCTTATGAAAGGTTGTGACCCTTTCACTTGTAAATTATAAAGGGGAAATTATTCCAAGAAAACATTAATACATCATCACTCATCAATGCATCAAGAAATCAAGCAATCTATGAGTTGCCAAGGTTGAATAAAAAAATCTATAAATTAGCAAAGATCAATTCAACAAAGTGAAAACAAGCAATCAAATCATCAATCAATTCACATCTTGGAATCATAAATCAATCATCAAATGTCTATCAAATCAATCAATTCATCATTCAAACATCAATCATTTAAGTGTCACCCTATCATACCCACATTCACTCATTCAATCATCAGAGAGGAATAAGTCACTAAGAACAGATTTTAGTAATAATTTTAGAACAGCATTGCGTGATTAAGTAATATATAATTAGTGGTTACTGACTGTTCATTATTTAGATTGGTATGCATTTTGGTGATGTGATATTATGTTGATATACATATTTACATATATAGGCAACTATATGTCAGTGTTTTAATGTATGCGATAACTTATAAATGCTGTAATATAGAAATTATGTGTGAAATATTATGTATGTTTTCTGTCTATTATAATTAGCCATAGTAAGGGAATGAGGAGGTCACAGAGGGAGAATGGTGTTGAGGTCACTTTTAGTTTTTAAGCATGCCACCCCATGCTATGTGACTAAGGAGTCCCATGGGGCCAAAGGGGGACAAGGGGACTGCCTTTGGGCTTAGGAAGGAGGGACTTTTTGGGTTTACAATATTGTGGGCACCTTATTGCGAATAATCCTCACAACTTCTATCACGGTGAACCAATGCGTAGGGATGCTGAACCAATGAAGGTAAGGTATAAGTGACAAGGATGAGGAGAATGGTGATAGGACACCACACTAGGTATGCCACCTCATTTGTATGGCAAGGGCCTCATGAGGCCAAGAGGGATGGTATATCCGCTCTTGGGCCTAGGGTAGGGGTTTCTTGGGCACCTCATCAAATCACCTTACCTTATTACTTCTAAGGTTGAGATATTTTAAATTCTAATTTAAGTGTTAAGGAAATATAGGATGAATAGGTAAGTGAATGATCTGCTCTTGTTGATGGACTGAGGAATGCAATTGCCTTTGTGATTGATTGATTCCTCATTCCAATCAAGCATATATATTATACAAAGGGTCAACAACTTGGAGGATCATGACTTTTCATGATGCCCATTAATTACTAACTAATATAATTAGTTTACTTAACATCTCTTAACTAATCATCTCTAGACAAGATCAATCTGCATAGGAGGAGTTTCAATAACAATAAACATAATTAACTATTAAGAGTGATCTGCATTAACATTACAGTCCAGATTATAATCTGACTGTAATGCTAATGTAGAGCATTACATAATTGATGTAATTATATTTAATTGTGATTCCATCAGACATTAAATCTGATTGAAACTATATTTCAACACTCCCTCTTAGTAAAAGAAGATTTAAGTCAAACTCTCAGTCATGACAATTTAAAACCAACAACTCAATGTTGTCTAGCCATGAGCATAATATTTAATACAGTCCAGAACACATCATGACAATTTGAAACCAACAACTTAATGTTGTCTAGCCATGATCATAATACAGTCTGGAACACATCATAACAATTTGAAACCAACAACTTAATGTTGTCTAGCCATGATATGGTTATTACACAACAAGTAATAACATAGTGTTCAAGATATCCGGCGCAATCCGGATCATTAACTTTGATAAAGCCATTCTTGACACTTGGTTAACTATTAACAAGATCGTCACCTTGAAATAGTAACCTTAACACATAGAAGATCGTCACCTTCTCAAAACATCGATTTAAATATATTGCAATATTTTATTTATTTATAAATAAATTACAATTAATATTAGAACTTAGTTCTAATTTTCTCATTTATATTTAATCATACCAAGTTTGCTCCTGAAGTATTCTATCTTCACTCTTGCAAGGGGCTTGGTAAATATGTTAGTATTCTATTCTTCAGTGCTAATATACATCAACTTAATGATGTTCCGATCTACCATATCTCTTATATAATGATATGGAATCTCAATGTGTGTAGATCGGTTATGGAAGGCAGGATTAATTGATAATTTGATACAACTTTGATTATCACAATGGATAATAGTGGATTTCAAGGGTTCTCCAAATAAGCCAAACAGTAATTTCCTTAACCATACTGCTTCCCGTGCTCCCATGGCGGCTGCCATGTATTCTACTTCGGTCGAGCTTTGAGCAACTGCTGATTGTTTCCTGCTGAACCAAGAAACCATGGTTGACCCAAGATTGAAACAACATCCAGGAGTACTTTTACGATCAGTAGGACTTTCGGCCCAATCGGAGTCTGTATATCCGTGTAGTTGAATCTCAACATTTTCATATTTTAGTCCAAGTCCAATAGTTCCTCGTAAATATCTTAAAATATGTTTTGCAGCCATTAAATGTATCCTTTTAGGTTCACACATAAAGTGACTTAATACATTAGTTGGATAACAAATATCAGGACGAGTGTTAACAAGATGCATGAGAGAGCCAACTATCTGTCTGTATACTGTAGGATCTATAGGTTCTGAACCTTCTGCTTCCATTTTAAGTTTGATTAAGTTTGCTTCCATAGGAGTTGCTAAAGGTTTACAATCCATCATTCCAAATCTAGTTAAGATATCAGTGGTGTACTTTTGTTGATTTAGAAAGATGTAGTTTTCCTTTTGACTTACTTCCAACCCTAGAAAATATTGTAGAAGACCCAAGTCCTTCATATCAAACTCAGCAGCAAGGTCTTGTTTGCATTTAGCAATCAGATGATCTTCACCTGTTATCAAAAGATCATCAACATAAAGAACCAATATGATCATATCACCTTTAGAAATTTTGAAATAAATGTTAGAATCTGCGTCATTCTTGGAGTATCCTAGTTTAGTTAAATAGCTGTCTATTCTTGCATACCAAGCTCTAGGGGCTTGTTTTAGTCCATAGAGAGCCCTTTTAAGTTTGCAGACATAATGTGATCTATCATGTGTAGTGAACCCCTTTTGTTGTTCTATATATACTTCTTCTATTGAACCATTCAGGAAGGCTGTCTTGACATCCATCTGATGTATTTTCCATCCTTTAGAAGCTGCAATTGCAATGATGGTTCTTACTAAAGTATATCTAGCTACTGGTGCAAATGTTTCTTCGTAGTCAATTCCAGCTTTCTGGGAGAATCCCCTTGCAACAAACCGAGCTTTATGTTTTTCAATGCTGCCATCAGGTGCATATTTGATTTTGAACAGCCATTTAGAAGAAACAACTGATTTGCCTCTAGGTCTAGGTACTACATCCCAAACATCATTTTTTATTATGGATTGATACTCTTCAATCATGGCATCTTTCTAGCCTTGGCTTGCTAAGGCTTCCTTAGCATCAGTTGGTTCTTGATTTGTAAGCTCTGTTAACAATGCTGCATAACATTTTTGTGTTCTAGTTCTTTTATTTTTTTTTAACATTTCATCTGGTTCCACATTGTTTTCTTCCAACATTTTTCTTGCCCATAGTGGTCTTTTCTTGTTATAGACATCTTCATCATTTAGATTTGGAGGTGCAAGTTCTTCTAAGATATTCTCCCTCTCAATTTCAGTAGAGGGTTCTTCTTCTGATTCTAAGTTTTAATTATCTTCAGAATCTCTGCATGTAATACTTTCATCAAATTTTACATCTTTGCTTATTTCAACTGACCTTTGTCTTGGAATGTATATGCGATATCCTTTGCAGTTTTCACAATAGCCCACTAGAATACCTCTTTTTCTAGATGGTTCTAGTTTGGTCCTCTTTTCTTTTGGAACATGAATATAAATTGGGCATCCAAATATTCTGAGATGACTTAAGTCTGGTTTTTTTCCAGTGAAAGCTTCTTCAGGAGTTATATCTTTTAGACTAGAGTGTGGACATCTGTTTTGTATATATACTGCAGTATTTGAAGCTTCTACCCAAAATGAGACATGGATGTTTTGGTCATGCATCATGGCTTTAGCTGCTTCTATTATTGTTCTGTTCTTTCTTTCTGCTACTCCATTCTATTGAGGATTATATGGCAGAGTATACTCCCTCTTAATCCCAGCAGAATTGCAGAATTCTTTAAAGATTTCAGCTGTGTATTCACCCCCATTATCTGATCTTAGTATTTTGATTTTCTTCCCTGTTTGATTTTCTACTAAAGCTTTGAATTCTTTGAACTTAGATAGTACTTCAATTGATTCTTTTAGCTTCAAAAAGTATATCCAAGTTTTCTGGGAGAAATCATCAATGTATTATGTAGTATAGTACTATAGAGATCCCGTTAGGGAGGGTGTTGACATGGGCCCACATAGATCAGAATGAATAAGTTATAAAATGTCTTTAGATTTGTGTTCACTAGAAGAAAATGAACTTTTAATATTTTTTTCCTAGTGCACAACCTTTACAAATGCCAGAGTATTTTGATTCTATATTAAATATTCCTGAGGTTATTTTCTTTATGATAGGTAGAGCACTATAACCTAGATGACCTAACCTCTTATGCCATAATTCATTGTTATGAGAAATTTCATGGTTTAATGCAACTTTTTGATCGCAGAGTAGTTTATATAAGCTACCATCTCTAGATCCTATTGTTACAACATTTTTTATATTTGAATTTTTAGGCCAAAGAAGAACTTTATCTTCATTAAATGTGACTCTATATCCTTGATCAGCTAGCTTTGAAACGGATATTAGGTTCCTTTTAATTCCTGGTACAAACAAAACATCTTTTAGATGTAATGTTACCCCGCTTCCTAGTTTGATTGAACAGGTCCCAATTCCTTTCACAGGGTAGGTGGAGTTATCACCAATGGTGACTTATTCAGAAGAATGTCCTTCAAGATCTTCAAATTGATTCTTGAATCCAGTTATGTGTCTGGAAGCTCCACTGTCAATTATCCAGGTGTTCTTATTTGTATTAAGTTCACTTGATAATGCTAGAAAGAATAGTGAATTATCTTCTTCGGTTTTAGCTATATTTGCTTGCCCTTTATTTCTGGTAGGACATTCTCTATGAGTGTGCCCATATTTGTCGCATCTATAACATTGAACCTTCGATTTGTCTTTCTTATAAGATTTATTTGAGAAGTTGGCATTATTAGAAAAATTTCTGTTTCCTTTCCTCTTGAAGAACTTCTTCTTGTTGAAAGTATTTGTTTGTAGTGCTTGAATCTCACTTCCCTTATTTGGTCCAATCCCTTTGGATATCAACCGAGTTTCCTCTTGTAAGCAATCATTTTTGAGTTGGTCGAATTTAGGCAAAGGAGGCCTTCCACTGATACATTGAATAAATGACTACCATGATAAAGGTAATCCCCTTAGAGCAATTAGGGAAAGATCAACATCATCAACTATATTACCGATGGAGAATAGTTGATCCCTTATTTTAGTGATTCTTAGAAAGTAAGATGTTATTGTTTCTCCCTTATTCATTTTGATATTCATCATTTGTTGTTTTCGAGTTAATATCCTGCTTGCAGTATTTATCTCAAATGTATTTTGAATGGTTTTATAAACCTCATAAGCAGATGTTAACCTCGATATGCTTGGTAATATTGAGTCTTTAACTGAGTCAATGATTAGCTTCTTTGCTTTATTGTTTCGTCTTTTCCAGATTGCTTTGTCTGTCTCATCTTCAGGTATTTTAGGTTCTTCCTCTATGTAGGATTCTAGTTCTAGTTCTTGCATCAATGTATTGATTAGAATCTTCCAAGAGACAAAGTTAGAGGCACCTTCAAGTCTGTCCTCCATCCTGAGTGTGTGGGCCATATTTTATAACCTTCAAGTATTAAACTTCCTGATTTCTTATTATTGAAGATGCAATAGTTTTATGTGTCTCTGCCGATAATTTCTGATAACTGGAATAATCTGAGTCACTATTGTCAATTTAGATGTCTGCAGATTAATGAGCTTCTGCTGTCGATTAAATGTCTACAAGTTTAATGGGTCTCTGCCTGATTTATCCTTGATATAGTCGCAGAGATTGTAGATGCTCGGGTGCTGATGATCCTTTGATATTGCATTCTCTGGTTCCTAGATCGTCGATGTCTATTTGTTTGCTATCTCATTCACTTCTCCTAACTTGGCTCTGATACCATGTTAAGGAAATATAGGATGAATAGGTAAGTGAATGATCTGCTCTTGTTGATGGACTGAGGAATGCAATTGCCTTTGTGATTGATTGATTCCTCATTCCAATCAAGCATATATATTATACAAAGGGTCAGCAACTTGGAGGATCATGACTCTTCATGATGTCCATTAATTACTAACTAATATAATTAGTTTACTTAACATCTCTTAACTAATCATCTCTAGACAAGATCAATCTGCATAGGAGGAGTTTCAATAACAATAAACATAATTAACTATTAAGAGTGATCTGCATTAACATTACAGTCCAGATTATAATCTGACTGTAATGCTAATGTAGAGCTTTACATAACTGATGTAATTATATTTAATTGTGATTCCATCAGACATTAAATCTGATAGAAACTATATTTCAACATTAAGCAATCTGCTAATTTTATATATTTACTTCTAGCGTAAGAATGTCTAATTATGAATTATGATTATAACGTTTAATTATGAATTATGATTATAATGCTACCTAACTTGTTGCAGCTGCAAGATCTCAATCAAAGCCAAAAGGTGCCCTAAAACCCTACTTATTTTTATATAAAAGCTACACTCTAGGGCAAGTTCGGGCTCTCCTAATTTGGGGACATTACAGACCCGCATTTGGCATATATCATAAAATAACATTTTAGGACAATTAGTTTTGGTGTGACTTATTTTACAGTCAATACACCAAACATGTTTTCCATATTTCATTCCCTTCTGTTTTTCATCATTTTTGACATGTCTCTTTGGAGAGTCTATATTGATCTATATTTATTATCTCTTGATCAGAATCGTCTTCACTTTTCCTTGAACCAGAGGATGTCTTGTCTTCACTTTCTACGTCCATGGACTGATTGTATGCATCCTCATATGTTGAGAGAGATACTATGTTTGTCTTCCTCCGAAGTGACTCTTATCAATCCTGTAATAAATCATCACTTCCTTAGCCCATTTTTTGGTTTCTTTTCCAATTTGTTTAGTAATTTCTTGGGCCTCTTGTTATAGGCTTGAACATTTCCGTGCTTACTTTGTTAGGCGTTGTAATTTTTTGTGACAATCTCGTTACATCCTTCAATAATTTGAACTTAGGTTCAAATTCTTTCTTTGCTTTCTCCCACATTACTTTCTTAACATCAAGAATATTTGCGTACCATCTTATGACCACTCTTTGCAATGTGGCTGGCAAATATCTCAACCGATATCTTTAGTTTGTTTGCTCATTGTTGTCTATAGGGTAATATAGATTTTGCAATTCCTCGTGGGGTCTTTGGATCCGTCTCCATTGAATTTTGGTAGTTTCTACCCCTTCATTTGGACTTGCTAGAGGGGTCACCATTGCTTGATGTGATTGCAGTGTTTGAAACCTTATCATTTGCTGGGATGTTCCTTTGTTCCTTGAGCACTTCCAAACATGCTCAAACCCTTGATTCTTTGTTTTAGTAATCTAGATACCACTCGTTCCACCTTCAAGCTCTCTTCTTCCAATTGGAACCCTCGATTCAGGTGTCTTGTGCTCATGTTTGTCTTTGATGAACATTTTTTTGATGCCTCAAAGATTGTTCTAATGCACTTCCCACCTATTGTCTACCAAGAGGCCTTAGACTCCATCTCACTCTTGAAAGGTTCTATTATTCCATCCAACTAAATTTGATTTGCAAGATTGACACAAGATTCTTTGGGAAGGGTGAATTGCCTTGCAACCTCCAGCCAGTCTTCCTTGGTATGCTCTTGGTGGTTTTAGTCAGCTGATTGTTATTGTGTATTTGCTCTTGACTAGACTGCAGCTAACACTTATGTTTTTGCTCCAACTTCCATGTTGGTTGCGATGAGTACTAATGGGTTTTCTTCATGTAATGCTCTTTGCTGTTTTCTTTTCTCCTGCAATCTCAGAGACCATCTATCTCTTGGTCTTGATCATGTTGTGGTCTCTCGCCCCTGTTTTGGGGTCTAAGGGCATTAATGTCTTAAATTGGACTTGACTTCTTTAAGGTAATGTTACCAATGTTTATACTTTATTTGGTAAGACTAGTACTTGTTTAAGTGAATATTAATAACAATCCATATCAGATAGAGGAACAAAAGTATGAATTTATTCATGTGAATTCTTACACTTAAGTACATCGGGGATGGTTAGCTAGGGATTAAACTACTTTCCTTGACTATGAGACCCAATCATTGACAAATATTAGCAAGTAACTCCTAACAACTATCCACAAGTCGACGAGTAAATAATAAATAGTTGGGTACAACCATATTAACAAATTATAGCAAAGGCATTTTGTGTTAACTACACTACTGAATGAATTTACTTTTCATATTTCATTGAAATATATCATTTCTTTTTGGGTTTGATTTATATTCTAGTTCTTGTTGTTGGATGCTATCTGAACTTGGTAGTGACAAAAGTCAGTTTGAAACAATTTTTTGGCTACAAATTTGTTGCAACTTTACCTCTACAAGACAAGCCAACCTTGCTTCTTGTGTTGCACCTCTCTGTGCATTGACCTACTAAGGGATCATTTCTGTGCCGATTTCATCTTCCAAATTTTCAGACACCTGGTGGTTGCATTTCCAGAAGTTATGATAGCAAGACTTTGTGATCTGTTTAATGTTTTTCATGCCAGCAGATGCAGTCCTTGCAGTTGGTTCCATCAAGCCATTAATTGACTGGTATTAGTACCTCAATCCTATTAGGTTAGCTACAACCTAGGCTGGCATCTTTAATTTGGTGACCCACTAATATGTGTTTGTTACATGAGCACCATTCCATATTCGGCTATAATGCTGAAACTAATCATTATGCATACTGAAGTTTCAAAATAACAGTTTGAAGAGAATGCTCCCTATTTTGAGATCTGTTTGCTAAAATATGTCTTCTTTTGTTGGGATGTTGTTGACTTTGTTATATGCGGTTAGTGATATGTAATTGGCATGAACAAACTCAAGTCTTTTTAGAATTTAATGCAAGTTCAATATTGGTAGTCTGTATATGTGTGGTGTTATTGAAATTCAAATTGTACTATTAATGAATGCTGGCATGAAATTTGCAGGAAAGATACTGGGTTCCTTCAAGGGGAAATGCTCTGGAAGCATTCGCTCCATTGTGAGGCATCCGGAGTTGCCGCTGATTGCTTCATGTGGTATGTAATTATAATGTTCTCTTGTATACCCTTGCAATGTGTTTTCTTGGGACATTTGGATTCTAAATATCATCTAAAACAATAAGAAATGCCTGTTCCCGTTTTTTAATACGTTTCCATATGTTTAACCTCCAATGGCAATCAACATGCTTCAAAATGGATTTATAATTAAATCATTGAAAACAATGAATCTTGAAATTTAAAGGTGTCTGAAGATTTAAGTACTGAAAATAATGAACAAATACAAGAAGCATTCTGCCACCACAAGTATTCATAAAGCACTCAGCTTCTTGTAGTAAATAAATAAGAATAAATAATAAATTGGAATATGTAATGCCCCCATCTCAGGGTTCTCTAGCATTGCAGTTGGCTCTGACCTTCTCAATGGGTGTCTGCCTTGTTTGAAGGGTTATTTGATGTTGCTAGTGAGCTCTAATAGTCTTGAGGACACTTAAGCCATTTTCTGAAGTGAATTTTAGTTTTTGGCATGTTCTTCACGAATATTTGAGAGAGCGTGTTGGGTTTCGTTTATCATTTTTCATCATTGAGATCACTCTAGTATAGTCAGATTTGATTCCAATGTTTTCCGAAAGTTTCCGCAAAATGGATTCATTAATGACTTTATTTAAATTATTTTACTAAGGTTGCTTAAGTTTTATTAAAATATTCTAAAAACACCTTAGTGTTAAAGCTTGTTGGAACTAGGTGAAAAGTTTTAAATCTTGAACACATAAAATGGAGACATTGCATATCAAAATTATCATTATTTTAATAAAAAGATCTTTTGGAGCTAAAATAGAGTTTTAATTAAAATTGTGAATTTTAAATTGTGCCTTCCAAAAATTTGATGGGAAAAATGTATAAAAGGCAATTTAGGGGCTCATTTGGCATTATTCAAAACCCTCTTGAAGAAGACTGACTATGGTGATGAGAGATCCTCCATGGTCAATGTGCTGTAACTCATTTAGAATTGCAAAATGCACTTAACGAGATTTACAAGTTTATCCACTGAAGGTTCTTGCTTATTGTGAAGGTATTTTAGAGTTTCTAGAAAGGTGAAATGATTAGTTGTTATTTTTGAATATTGGGATCCTTAATTTTTACTTGCTTATTTCTATCTCATTTGCTGGATGTGGGGTTTTTAAATCAAAATAAGGAAGGTGTTAAGTTTTGTCTGATGGACACAGAGACATTGGAAGTTAAACATCAGCTTGGTGAGTCCCTGACATCTACAACATTACATCATAGAAAAGGCATCGATTTGAGTTGAACATTTAAGTTTTTGGAAAAAAAGGCAACATAGGTTAACGCTCACATGTTGGATGCCGCAAATAAGACAAAGTGCAAAAGACAAGTGAAAGCAAATAAACTTATAATATCGGCTTATGAGATTTGGCTTCATTTGAGTTTTGCATTGTTAATACCAATCGGTTACTGAGAGGGGGGGTGAATCAGTAAGAACTATTTTCTTCCCTTATTCTTTATCTTGTTTAACACTTCTTTTAATCTAAGCAAAGTGAGAATCAAACAATCATAACTGTAAAAGAAGTACACAGATCAACATAAGATATATACGTGGAAACCCTCGGTTAGAAGGAAAAAACCATGGTGAGACAGTGCTCACAGCTTCACTACTGCAGAATGAAGGCACCCTATTAGGAGCTTACAAAGCACTGGTTAAGGTGCTATCCGGTTAAGGGATTTTACAAAAGATCGGTTAAGATCTTAACCTTGTTAAGAGAAGGCGCCCTGTTAGGAGCTTACAAAGCACTGATTAAGGTGCTATCCGGTTAAGGGATTTTACAAAAGATCGGTTAAGATCTTAACCCTGTTAAGAGTCGCCTGCTTCGAGGTCTTTTAACACAAATAAAGATGTTACCCTGTTAGGGGATTTTACAACGAACCAATTAGGTCCACCCTGATATAGGGATTTTAACTTGCTTTCACACTTTACAAAAGCAGTGATCTTCTATAACACTGAATGTCTAATCAGATCATACCTGTTGATCTTTTCCGGTTTGCTTGGCTGTTGATCTCTATTGCCTTTCACCTCTGTGACTGTAGCACTTCTCTCAGAAGGTATCTCTCCTCTGCTCTATGCATTCACCAATTATCAACAACACTTTATCTTGCGTCCTATGACTTGTATTTATACAAGAGTTCACCGTAATGAAACCCTTAACTCATAGAACCGCTAGGCTGTAAACTCACCAAAAAAATTATGCAACTAGCAAAAAGCTATGCGTTCTGATCTGGAGTTTACCTTGCAAAACATCCGTAGAAATAAAGCTAACTCTTGTTAAAAAACTAACTCCACTTCAGAGCGGTGGATGTCCTGTATTATTCGGTTTTAACTCAAACTGTACCGCAAAATCTGGTGCGGATCTTTAGACAGTTAGACCGGTATATCTTATACTCTGTTTATCCCTTTATACACTGAGAGACCGGTACAGAGTTCCTAGATTGGTCTATCGGTGTATCTTCTTTGCCTCAACTACCGATGCATACACTGTCTTTGCTCTACCGGTGTGTTCTAAGTAAAGTGAGTGACCGGTGAGTGTTTATCGGTGTATGGTGTTTGTGAATTTACACTAATGACAACATAAATTGCTAATAATCTTCCCCTTTGTCGTTGGTGGCAAAACCATATACAAACCATACTTACTTTCTTTCCTGTAGAACACTTCCCCTGTCTGAGTGCTCCAGTGTAGTCGTTTGGTCTTCTGTTTTGCTCTTCTTCTTTCCTCTGTCAACCCTTCTTCTCTCCTGCTTTCCCTGTTCTACTCTTCTTTTGCTTTCCTCTATCTGCACTTCTTCCCCTTTTTGCCTCCATAGGACAAAAGGTTGTGCTTCTCTTCACATGTGTAGTTTTGTGAAGATATCCTTATATATTGTTTTGGCAGAGTGAAGAAAAGGTGCCCATTGATTGGTTACATGTTCAACATTCTTTTGGGCTGCTTTCAGAGAAACAATGATGTTCTCCATATCTTCCACAGTTTTGTAAGCTGGTTCATTGATCAGAGCTTTTGTAGAAGTTGCTGTTTGGTGCATGATATCAAGTGTTGGTGCCAGAAACATCTGAAAACCAACAATGTTCTGTATTCTTTTATTTTCCTCTTTTGTAGTCTTCCTTTTGACAAGAGCCAGACTTGTCAGTTCTCTTGTTTAAGTTGTTGCAGTTTTGTTCTTAATGTCAAACTGAGAGGACAAGGCTCTAATCTCCTCTAAGGCCTTTGTTGATTTTTTTGATAGATCTTGCAAGAATGTATCAAAATTTGATGTTCTTGTCATCAGACTACTTGCCACTTGTAGTTGCTGTTGCACCACTCTTAGGTTGGCTGTCAAATTAACCTTGATTTCTTCAACTTGTTTGTGGAGAATATCCACTCTTTTCTTCTCATAGTGGTCGATTGCCACTGTTTCTGGACCGGTTAGATCCTCACCGATTGCTTGTGCCAGTACTTCAAGCTGATTGATGACCGGTTCATCTTCATCAACGTCCGTATCTGGTACAAAGTTGCACAGGATGTTCTTTACTATGGTCAGGACCATGTCCTGTTTCCTTTTGTTTAGCTCTTTTAGCTGCTGTGTTGACATCTTGCTGATGTCCACAAGTATCGGTGACTTTACTCCATTTAGCTTCCTTTTCTTCGGCGAGTGACAACTTCCTCTTATATGAGGAGCTCGGTATGTCTGCTTGTTTCTGTTGTCTTTGCTCTTGCTCCTTTTGAGCTTGCTCAACGCGGACTAAGATTTCTTCCTCTTGTCCCTTATTCTCTTCAACTCCTTGTTGAGTTGTATTTTCTGGTTGAACATCTTCTTCCGGCAGGTCTTCTTTGGCAGGGGGTTCTTCTTCTGCCGATGGTTCTTCCTCGGTCTGAGCATCATCTTTCGGTTGCTCTTCAACCTCTTTATTTTGTTCTTGTTGATGTAGTGCATCCGGTTGCTCTGTAGCTGTATGAAGTTTACCCATCGGTACTTCAATCTCTATCTCTTGTTCAACATTTATTTGTTCACTAGCTGTGAACTCTTCTGTTTGACCTTTTTCCATTCCGGTGGCAGATTCTTCACCAGTGGTGAATCTTACAGGTAGTCCCTGTAATTGTTTAGCTGGATCCTAAGGACCTAAATTGTCCAGGGTACTGAAGTCATACTTTTTCCAGAAATCCAGGGTCTCTTCATAAACCTCTTTATCAAGTTCATTTATTATTTTGGCAACTCTAAGTCTGGGTTGAAAATTCATTGATGCCTCTTCCAATAGAAGCTTGATTCTATCTTCACTTAGGCCAGGTCTAACTTGAGACAAAGTTTCTCTATTTATTCTCGTATTAGTTCCTAGACCGGTTCTCCATTTGGCTTGAAGCCTAGAATTCAATTCCGGTGGGAACTTTGACCTGTAGTCCCTTGAAGTTCTATGATAGTCTAGAAATGTTTCCACTATTGCTATAATGACTGCTTCTTTATCCTCTTCTTCTAACACACTATACCACTTGGCAGCATTGTCAACTATTCCAAAGTCCATTACTTCATCAACTATGTCATTGACTGTCATAGGTTTAGTGTTACCTTTACTTGGAGAAATGAGGACTGCTGGTTCGCTGCTCTTGTCATCGGTGATATCGATGACCGGTACTGTGGAGCTCTTTTCTTTGACAGGTGCTTCCGCTCCAAGCATTCCTTTGCCTTTACCGGTGTCAGGGACCGGTTGAACTTTGGCTCTTTGAGCTGCTTCTTCCGCTTGCTGCTGGGTTTGAAGAAGTTTGGTCCATATCTCAACTCCTTTATGCACTGTCTCAGCTTGACCAACAAGCATGAGACCGATCCTCCTTTTTGTTAAGAAGGATTACTGATGTAGTTTAGCCTGTTCCGTGACTTCTTCTAGAGTGAGATGGTCCTGAACCTCTAGAAGACCTCGAATCCTCAACTCCTCTCTTTCCATTGAAGCATTCCATCTGGCTTCAATTATATCTAGGAGATCCTTTGGTACAACTCTAGTGAGTTCGCTAGGATGTAGATTAAATTTGTGAAGGCAGTGCACAACCCCTTCTTCAATCTTTCTCCTGTCTTCTTCATTAGCAAACTTGTATTTTGACACTACTGAACTCACTCCCCTTGTTTCTTTTAGTAAAGCCACATATTCATCAGTTGAGAGCTTGGCCTTTCTCGGTGGATCCTCCTTTACCAGTTTGCTTGATCCCCTCTTCCTTTTGAGTAAAGGAACTGTATCTTCTGGATCTGTCTCCTCTTGTTCTGCCGCCTGGGCACTGGATACCAGTTCTGCTTTCTGCTTTCGAGCCTTGGGTTGCTCGGTGGTCGGTTTCTTCTTCGGTGTGGGGGTTCTCTTGTAGACATTCTTGATTGGTGCCCTCTTTGACAGATTCTGTAGAATCTCAGCATATGTGCCAAACCAATTTGCGCCAAGATCTAGGTTTGCATCATTTAGGGCATCAACATATGCCTTAGCAATTCTGGCAGTGATATCGTATCCCAGCTCAGGAGCATATACATCTCTCGGTTCCACTGCTTGAATGATGCAGTTATCGGTGGTAACCAGAAAGCATACATCGTCCTTGTACAGGTCAACAATAGTTGATGACACCCTCTCTCTTTCATGCATTTTTAATTGAAATGCCTCAAAGTGTTCAGGCATCTCATTACTTAGCTGGTCTCCCAGTCGATTGGCCATTTCAGCGATTTGATGCATGACCGGTTTATCGGTTCTCCAATGCACTTTATCGATACCCAGGAAGAAATTTAAGTAGAAGTATAGGCAAACCAGAAGGGTTCCATACTTAATGGATTTCTTTCTCACAACTCCAAGCTTCTTCATGTTTTCAAATATTTGGCTTTGAAGCATTGCACAGATGTCATATTGGGCATTGTCATGCATTATCCGGTGTGCGGCGTGAATAGCTCCACCCGGTATGCTATTCAAATTGCTTGACTGATAAACCTTGTACCCAATAACAGCAGATGCAAAACGTACTTCATCATCCTCAATGTCGTTCATGGTCATAAGTCGACCATCAGATCTTGACTTAGTCAGTTTGTTGACGACGACATTGGCAATGGTCCACGGGGTTAGTTCTTCCCCTTTGTTACTATATCCAGTTACTTTGTGGAGATCATCTTTGGTGATCTTGTGACATGCACCTCTAGTGAGCCAGAAACCTGGTTCGTGAAGACGGCTCAACACCAGTCTGATTTGGTCTTCTCGGAAGTTGGCTAGGTAGCATACTCCATTTATCAATCCGGATGATACGAGCTTGGCGTACTTGTCGGGAAGTTTCCCTTCTTCGCACAGTGATAGGTACTCGCCTTGAATATATGTTTCACCCAATTCTTCCTGTTTGGTGTGAATAAACGCCGTGACATCTTCGGTTAAGAAGACTCCTTTTGGTACAGATGAGAGCGCACCAGCCATGTCATTCTCTCTATTCTGAACTGGCAAAATGTTGTATGCTGGCCTGTTCGCTTGATCTCCTCTGATCAACTTTATGGTAGAGGATGATGTTGCCATCGCGAACAATTGATTAACAGAAAGAAGCTTTGATCGGTCTAACAGATAATCGCTCATGATGATCAAAGCGCAAGAATGTTACTCGTAAGAATTTGTTAATCACAATGAAAGCAAAGTAAAATTTATGAGTAATTCTTCTTTCTTTTATAGTGTTAGGTCACAACGGTAATTACCAAATGGTAACTATTCGTTAAACGGCTACAGTAATAAATGCCTTACCTAACTTTTCTTTCCGCTTTTGCCAACTGGTGATACAGCTTTTTCGGTCTCGCAAACCTCAGTTGACTACTTCTTACCTGTCCGGTTATCCTTGTAGATTGAGTGAGTCCGCTTCTCACCAGTTCTACTGGGAACGGTAGATGCTCTATCGGTTCCCTCTAGGCCTTTAAGGCTCAATTTGCTGAAGAGATATCACCATTTGCGAATGATGATCTTCCTCTATCTTCTCCTCAATGGAGCTCTTTGATTCCTTTTTGAACCAAATTTGTCTGGCTGTTTTCTCAGTCTTCTCTTCCTTGTTGGTCTTCTCTACTGGTTTGACCAGTTCTTTCTTCTTGTTCGATGACCGGTTCCTGCAGTTTTTGGCTAAGTGTCCAACTTTGTTGCAGTGATAGCAGACTATCCCGGTAGCCTTCCATGGGTTCACTCTTCTTGTGTTGGGTGACTTACACCATGAATCATTGTGGCAATGAGTCCCACAATTTGCATAGTTGGTTGTGCTCCGATTCTTGTTTCTCTTGGTGTATACCGGTCTTGGTGATCTGAATGCCATAGTCTTTGATCTGCATTCTTTAGCCTTGTGTCCAAACTTGTTACAAGCATAACAGTAGCCCTTGAAGCTTCCCTTGCTTCCACTAGACACAAAAGTGGGGCTTGACCAGCATTCATTGGTCTTGTGACCATTTTTGCAACAGTTCTTGCAATAGCTGTTGTTTGGTTTTACCGGTGCATTCCTGCATTTATTTGTTTTGTGACTCGGTTCCCCACAATGATTGCAAGAAGTGTTAAAGGTCTTCTTACCTTTTTGCCCCAGCGACTTCTTCTTTTCTTTCTTGCCTGTCTTGGCTCCAGAAGATTCTCCAGTTTCTTTGGTAACTTCACCAATGAATCCAAGACCGGTTTGATCTTTATGCTTTCTTTGAGCTTTAAGTTGCTCATCAAGCTTGACCGAGCTCTCATTGTATCTTCTCAGGGTTTCGTTTCTTTCTTTGAGTTCTTTCCTTTGCCCCTTTAGTTGATACAACTCTAGTGCCAGTCTTTTGCATGCTTCATCCCTGTCACACCGGCCTTTTTGCATGTTGGCATTTTCTTGGGTGACAATCTGCATGTCTTCTTGAAGTTGCAGAATGATAAGCTCATTTGCTCCTACAACTTCCTCTGCCCAGTTTCTTGCCTTTTCAGAGGCTGTCAAAGACTTGACTGCAGTGTTCCTTTCATCTTCAGTTTTTCTCTTTTTCTCAATTAGTTCAGTCAGCCTCAGGGCATTATCCTCTTGAGGTTAGAGATCTGATTGGTCAGGATTTGATTCTTTTCCATTAGTTTAGATACTGCCTCCTCAGCTTCATCAGATCCACTCTTCCTGGAGAGTTCATCAATGGTCTCATTGCTATCATTTAATTGCAGAGCCAACTCCTTGCTCTTTGCAAGTGATCTTCTCAGTCTGTTCTCCAGAGAGGCAATAATGTCATTGGCTTCCTCTAGCTGCTTCTGATATCTGTAATCCTCCATGATTTTTTTCTCAAGCGGTTAAGCTTTATATAAGATGACCGAATTTCTGATACCATTTGTTAATACCAACCGGTTACTGAGAGGGGGGGGGGGGGTGAATTAGTAAGAACTATTTTCTTCCCTTATTCTTTATCTTGTTTAACACTTCTTTTAATCTAAGCAAAGTGAAAATCAAACAATCATAACTGTAAAAGAAGTACACAGATCAACACAAGATATATACGTGGAAACCCTCGGTTAGAAGGAAAAAACCACGGTGAGACAGAGTTCACAACTTCACTATTGCAGAATGAAGGCTCCCTGTTAGGAGATTATAAAGCACTAGTTAAGGTGTTACCCGGTTAAGGGATTTTACAAAAGATCAGTTAAGATCTTAACCCTGTTAAGAGTGGCCTGGTTAGAGGTCTTTTAACACCAATAAATATGTTACCTTGTTAGGGGATTTTACAACGAACCGATTAGGTCCACCCTGATATAGGGATTTTAACTTGCTTTCACACTTTACAAAAGCAATGATCTTCTATGACATTGAATGTTTGATCAGATCATACCTGTTGATCTTTCCCGGTTTGCTTGGCTGTTGATCTCTATTGCCTTTCACCTCTGTGACTGTAGCGCTTCTCTCAGAAGGTATCTCTCCTCTGCTCTATGCATTCACCAATTATCAACAACACTTTATCTTGCGTCCTATGACCTGTATTTGTACAAGAGTTCACCGTAATGAAACCCTTAACTCATAAAACCGCCAAGCTGTAAACTCATAAAAAAAATCATGCAACTAGCAAAAAGCTATGTGTTCTGATCTAGAGTTTACCTTGCAAAACATCTGTAGAAATAGAGCTAACTCCTGTTAAAAAGCTAACTCCACTTCAGAGCGGTGGATGTCCTGTATTATTCGGTTTTAACTCAAATTGTACTACAAAATCTAGTGCGGATCTTTAGATAGTTAGACCGGTATATTTTGTACTCGGTTTATCCCTTTATACACTGAGAGACTGGTACGGAGTTCCTAGATCGGTCTACCGGTGTATCTTCTTTGCCTCAACTACTGATGCATACACTCTGTCTTTGCTCTACCGGTGTGTTCTAAGTAAAGTGAGTGACCGGTGAGTGTTTACCGGTGTATGATGTTTGTGAATTTACACTAATGACAACTTAAATTGCTAACATGTATGGAGTTTGGAAACTCTTTAGACATCAAGGGATTGCTCAAGGAAGGGAGCACTAGTTGGATGTGGCAGAAATGGGGTTGGCTTGTATGCATTGTGATAAAGGATTTTGTGTAAGGTAATCTTGACTATCTAGCTGAAACTTGACATGCTTGTTTGCTGTGACTTATGGCATGAGAAGAATAGGTGGTTGTGCAATTCACTTGGCCAAAACTAGGGTTAGCGATGAACTCCTTGGTTAGACATAGCACAAGATGTGGAAAGAACAATATAATCGACTTGAAGGCATGAGACTACTTTCTTACTTGGACGAGCGAAAACAAGCTTTTGATTGAGATTCCTACTGTATATTCTTCTTCTTGTGGAGAAAGGAATTTTCCACCTTCAAGATTGATAAAATCCTAAGGAGCAAATTGGCCCTTGCGCCACCTCACTTCTACTAGTGCTTTGGAGAGCTAGGGCGATGAAGACAACTAGATTGCTATAACATGTGTTTTAACACTTTAAAGAAATATTAAGTGAAATGCAAGAATCAAATTAACTACACAAGACTTAATAGATAAAATGTTTTGACTATCAAAAGCAAAAGAGCTAACTGCTAGGCTTCGCAAGGTCACTGCCTCAAACACCCACGCGGATGTAAGAAGCTTTTGCGATGCACTTTCGTCTTGTATGGACAACAGAGGACCAGACAGAAAGTCGAGATAGTAACTAAGCTAATAGAAAACAAACTAAACTAATAACAAAAAGCCAAAAATGCGACTATGTGATAGAAATGACGGAAATAAAAGGAGAAAGGAGAGAAATATTCTCACAATAAAGGAAGTTGAAGAATCCCACAAGTTGCTCCTCTTCCTCCTCGGAAACCTACACACACGGAAAAAGGTGATGTGTTGGGGCTGTTTGGAGACTTGCCTTATTCAAGTCCTTGTTTTGGTGTTTCCACCTCCACAAAAGTCAGATAGACAAATAATCGGTGATAGATAACCGAAAGATAATAGATGATGATATTGATAAATGAGATAGCAAGAAAACGATCAAGATAATATGATATGCAAAACACAATGGAAGGAGGTGCAATGAAAGAGTCCCCTTCAAAGGCACAAAGTCGGAGCTCAATGGAGTGAAGGCAAGGTGATGATGGTGACAAAGCTGATGTGTTGTGAAGACCAAGATGGTGCGAAATAACTATCTCAAGATGCAAACATGAGCTCAGAGAAGTGTGTGAATGCTGTAGAAGAGAGCCAAAGTGCTAAGAGAGGTTGTGAAAATGCCAAGAGAAAGAAAATAAATCTCAAAGATGGAGTTTTAAGCTCATAGGACGATTCTCAATATTTTTGGGCAGTGGTAAGAGGCGTTACATTGTAGGGGTGGCAATTGTAATGTCTCAACGATTCATTGCACACTTGCAAATTTGTGGGTCAAGTTTGTGCCGCGTGGACATCTTTACGTGTCTTGTGCTGACCAGGCCGTGTGGTCAAGAATCTTGGTGGAAAAGGACAAGGGAGATATAGGGATGTGGAGGCTTATGTGGACTTCTTGTTTTTTGGCTTAGGAGCATTACATAATGATAAATCACACTGTGTGCAATTTTACAACACTACATTTTGTACCTACTTTAGCGAGCATATCATAACTAAAGATGCAATCCAAAGTAGAGAAAATTTATCCGACTTACCTGAGGGTCTTTCATCTGCATGAGGTTGTCGTGAATCGCATCCAACATGCAAGCTACTGACAAGCATGCTAGATGAAAGAGAGATATATTGATAAAAGACAGAGATAGATCATTGATAGCATGTTGGCATAGTTAACAAGTTGTGTTATGCTAGATAGGCATACGATAGGGTGATTTTGAGTGCACCGATGTGAGTAGCAAAAGCTAGATAATCACATGACAGGGAAACTTTTGACATGTGCTGATACAAGTAGCAAAAGCTAGATAGTTGTATGATAGGGTAACTTTGATCATGTTGGTACAAGTAGCAAAGGCTAGATAGTTGTATGACAGGATGAGAGATTATGACAACCTTGGTACAGATAACAATGTTAGATGGCAGCACGATAGGGCGAAAGGTGTTAGATACAGGAGACACTGAGAGGGGGGGTAATCAGTGCAAACAAGTAATAAACCAGTTTAACCACTAATCTGATTATGCTTTTAAACAAATTCCAAATAACCAAACATGCAAGTGTAACTATGCAATAGAAATAGAACAATTCAAGCATCCGCAAAGCATAACACATAACACCACTATTTTTATCGTGGAAACCCTTGTAAGAGGGAGAACCATGACAAGGATGACACCCATGAATTTATTCATTGCAGTTAAAAAGAATTGCCCTGTTAGGAGCTTACAATACCCTATCAAGGGTTCACCTGGTTAGAAGTGACTAGTATCTCTTTAGAAGTACCAAAAGATCTGTTAGGATCTACCTCGCAAGAGGATTTAGAACTCCAGTTAAGAAGTCACCCTGATAAAGGATTTATACAAAAGACCTGTTAAAGTCCACCCTGTTAAGGGATTTAACTTGCTAACCTATTAGA
The DNA here is from genome assembly GCA_027943335.1 of Chamaecyparis obtusa. Taxonomy (NCBI): domain Eukaryota; kingdom Viridiplantae; phylum Streptophyta; class Pinopsida; order Cupressales; family Cupressaceae; genus Chamaecyparis; species Chamaecyparis obtusa. The sequence continues at coordinate 81,639 of BSBK01002306.1, read as the reverse complement.
GTTAGCCTTGAGCCAATAGCTGATCTGGGAATGACACTGCTTGCGTGATAGATCCAATGTAATCTCTGATCTCTGGCGCACTGTACTGCCTCTGTCTTTGATTGCAACACCCAAACTCATGATCACAACCCTAAATCATGTGATTTAGTCCACCTTTATACTGATGTTCTTAAGTTGACTAAGACTTGAAAACGTTTTACAAGTTGGTCCACAATATTGACCAAACTTATGAAAAACTGTGCCAAACATACCTAACATGTCGGCCCAAAATATATTAATCAAAACAAATTGACACGTTGGCCCAAAATCAACCACCTTGACCATCTGATCATCAGGAACCATTTGGTAGCACAACCGGTTCATACTTATTATATCACCAAAATACTAACTCACCCAAATCATTGAGTTAACGGTTGCGGTTGTAGAATTGTAGTTATCTGACCTTGGTAAACCACTAGGAACAATCGCACCTTCCAAAGTATCTTCTATGTCGATTGCCATGCAAAACAATCTCTGTTACTGCCTTCTTGTTCACCGGTCAAAACATTTAGTGTGATGAGCCCAACTATCTCTCAACTGCAAACTAGCTTCTAACTCTATTTTATTTGCAATTTTTTTTGAATTTTAAAACATATTTACTTTTTTTGAAAATTTTCAAGATCATGTAATAATATCAACAGCAATTTAATTCCAATGTTCATATAACTGATTTAACATTTGCAAGAAATACAAAGCAAAGTTTAATAATAATGGCTCCTTAATTGTCAAATGGTTGCCATACATCACAAGGTAATCCTTGGCTGGCAACGCCAATCCTTAAATAGCACACAGCCACTATGAAGTTATTCTCCAGCCTTAAAATATACTAAACGCAGCCTCTGAGATTCTTATCTACTACCACCAAGCATTGACGTAGCCTTCAGAGCAATTAATTCAGTCACCAATGATTATCACAGCCAGCATTGACTATTATGTAGCTAATGGGGAAATGATGTGGCTTTGAAATCATCCACGTCCCTTCTCAATAAAAAATGCAGCATTATCTCTTTGGAATGCAGCAACAAAGACCATTCGCATCACCATCCATGAGTCACAGCTGCTCCTTGATATTACTGCAGCCTCTATACAAGGTGATGAATTTACTGAATAAAGAAACACAACCTCCAGCATGAATCGCAGCTCCTAAAAATTGCAGTTCAAACTCCCCTATTCAAACACTGCATGAAACAAATTCATCACAATTCACTGGCCATAGCTGCCAATTCAAAGTGAAACAATTAACATGAAGAATTTGGTGTTTTCTCCAAACATGAAGACCAAACCCCAAACCCTAGCTCTCCTTCCAGAAATTGGATTTCTTTCTTCAAACACAACTTCTCAATTTTCATCAAAATAATCATGGGCGAGGGAATTTGATTTTCACGTCTTATTAAAAAGCTTTTAAGAGAAAGCTTCTTCCTCACACTTTTCATCAAAGAGGCTTCCTCTACACACCACTTAATTATAAATGTGGTGCAACTGAATGTCTCTGACGACAACATCTGACTTCTGACAACAACATCTGAAGCATACACTGCCCTGCCATAAATAGTAACAAGACCAATTTAGACTTACTAAAAATAGCAAGTCCCTCAAACTGGAGATTCTGCATAAGAAATCCTGCATCAACTGAAACCACTGCACAAGCACTCTGCTAAACATAACTATCACCCAAAATAACACTTACTATAAATAGTAAGTTTGCCAAACTGACCCCAACGAAGAGCAATCCTGACAACTAGAATCTCCAGAGTGGAAACCAACCACTGGCTCTGCCAAACGACCCCCTTTGGCAACCTGATTAGCTTAGAGGGTCACTAAAATAAGCTAATTCCAAATCCCTAAAATCGGGGACATTACAGTCCTCCCTTCCCAAGATTGCTTGTCCTCAAGCAATCATGAAAACAAATGCAACAACACAATCCACCCGGATCCCAAGGATGGTCATGTGTAATGTCCCTATCATCACCAAACTCCTGTAAAGACATCTCCATCATCAACAATACAAACTGCAGAGTTTGAGAAACTGAACTCAACACTCGAACCGATGATGCTGAAACAAGAACATCACATGGGAGTAACTCAACCGAGAGTAACTCACATGGAAGTAACTCAACTGAAAAACTGGACTTGCTCCCAGTCTTCGTGCCAACTAAACTATCATACCAGTCATCAAACGGATGCCCTGATAAACTCTGCAACTGGTAGATATCCTGAACATGAGGATCACATGTAAAACTGTATGCACTCCTCACTGTGTACACCTCTGTAAACTGCTCAGCAAGATCTGACTGACATCCTTTAAAATTTGACTGATAACCTGGTGTATTGATAGGATCCCAGACATCATCATCATTATCTCTCATCACCTGAAAGGGATCATCACTGAGCTCAAACAACAGATTGTCATAAGACATAATGACATCCATATCAAAGAAAGGATTGTTCACAAAGTGAACAGCTCCCGACTGTTGGTCTGAGCTAGGTAACTGTGAGCTGTGAGAGACATGATGTGTAACCTGCTCTATGTGAATGGAACCATGCCTCTGTAACTCCTCCCTATCTACAACACAAAAAGACATAGTGCGTGGACTCCCCTCAGCAAGACCCGGTAAAACATACTCCTTGCCTTGATACTCAAATCTCATCTCCATCGAGCTCAGGCTAAGGTGGAACTCTTTAATCTCCTGTAACCACTGCATCCCTAGCACCACATCCATCTCTCCCAAATCAATCACATAGAAATCAGACTTTAACTCATAGTCACCAAAGAATACAAAGAGATGATTGATGTGCCTGGTACAGGTAAGGGTGTAGCCATTTGCCACGCTAACTCGAAGACCCGCAAGGTCCTCTACCTGAAGACCACACTGACTAGCAACTATCTCATAAATAAAATTGTGTAGCTCCAGTGTCCATCATGGCAATGCAAGGTTGTCCTTCCACTAATCCCTTCAGTGTGAAAGCAGAGGGAAGTGGTACAACAGTGGACAACACTATGGGTGATAGTTTGGCATCAGGACCAAACTCTGTAGAAACATGCTGAGCCTCATTCGACTCAGAACCAGCTGGCTGATGAGAAGATTTAGCTTCACTCTCACTCGAATACACCCACATAGATCGGTTTGCCCTTCCTTTAGGTCTCATAGGGAAAGAATGTTCTGTATCATGAGGGTCTTTGCACCAATAACAAAGCTGCCTCCTCAAATCCTCTCAAGTAGCATCATCAAGCCTACTTGCAGATTTCTTCTTGTCAACAACTGGTGGAGGTACCTCTTCTACAGGAGTGATAATAGGACTAGGAGTAGACTTGCCTCGTGAAACAAAAGGCTCAAGATTTCTAGCTTTCTTCATCGCCTCCCGTAAAGTAGGTGGATCCAGGGACTTAACCCACCCTCTATATGGCTCAGCCAAACCCTCAATGAATAACATGACTCTCCTGCTCTCAGAGATGTCATAGACCATGACTAATAATTGCTGAAACTCATTGATGAAAGCCTCAAGGCCACCTGTCTGCCTCAACTGAGCTAACTCTCTGAAGTAAGTCTTAGGGTTCTTTTTGTCAAACCGCTCTATCAACCTATCAACGAACTCCTGGTAACAGATGATCTGATCATGTCGCAGAGACACTAGCCCATGGTACCACCAGTCATGAGCTACTCCGTCTAAATGAAGCACGACAAAGTGTATGGCGTCCTCCTCAGACATAGGACGAAGTGATAAATACGTGTCCAGCTTGTGAACCCAAGCTCTAGCTGTCGTCTTCCCACTTCCATCAAAGTGAGCTAGAGTCAACTTGTTGGTTGCCTGCTTAAGGTCATCCTGTCTTGGCTTCTGTCTCGTGTCAGGAGCCGGTCTGCCTCTGGAATGCTCCCTTTTTTGAGTCAAGTACCTGTCAAAATTCAGTTTTCTTCTAAGTGCTTCTGGAAGAGCAATCCACTCTGCAAAGTGAGCCACCATGTCATCAACAAAAGGTGTTGGCTCTGTCTCCACACTAGCTGCATCTAGCTCAGGCCTCAAGAAAGTAGGGCGTAGAGGCCTATCATATGTGCCTGTATGGTCAGCTCTATAGTCCTACCTGACATCTGCTCTAGACCTATGCAGCTGACTGAAGCACTCCTTGTACCTCTGTCTGGTACGATCACCTGGTAAAGAAATACGTTGTAGAGTATTTGATAATTGTTGCAAAACATTTGCAACATGATGCTGACCTTTTGCTAAATTTCTAAAAGCGTCTCTGGCTTCCCTGTCAACATCATTGCTAATATTAGTTTTGTTCCTGCCACCTGTATGTTCAGCCTGTGAACCTTGTTCACTACCCTCTGGTGGGGGTGAAGTTCTACCCCTGCGGGTATAATGCATACTAGGCATGAACCTTTCTACCATAGCTAAGCCCTCATTACCTCCAAACTGGCAAGATCAAAGCTTTGATACCACTGTGATGAGCCCAACTGGCTCTCAACTGCAAACTAGCTTCTAACTCTACTTTATTTGCAATTTTTTTTGAATTTTAAAACATATTTACTTTTTTTGAAAAATTTCCAGATCATGTCATAATATCAACAGCAAATTAATTCCAATGTTCATATAACTGATTTACCATTTGCAAGAAATACAAAGCAGAGTTTAATAATATTGGCACCTTAATTGTCAAATGGTTGCCAAACATCACAAGGTAATCCTTGGCTGGCAACGTCAATCCCTAAATAGCATACAGCCACTATGAAGTTATTCTCCAGCCTTCAAATATACTAAACGCAGCCTCTGAGATTCTTATCAACTACCACCAAGCATTGACATAGCCTTCAGAGCTATTAATTCAGTCACCAATGATTATCACAGCTAGCATTGACTATTATGTAGCTAATGGGGAAATGATGTGGCTTTGAAATCATCCACATCCCTTCTCAATAAAAAACGGAGCATTATCTCTTTGAAACGCAGCAACAAAGACCATTTGCATCACCATCCATGAGTCACAGCTGCTCCTTGATATTACTACAGGCTCTATACAAGGTGATGAATTTACTGAATAAACAAACACAACCTCCAGTATGAATCACAGCTCCTAGAAATTGCAGTTCAAACTCCCCTATTCAAACACTGCATGAAACAAATTCATCACAATTCACTGGCCATAGCAGCCAATTCAAAGTGCAACAGTTAACATGAAGAATTTGGTGTTTTCTCCAAACATGAAGACCAAACTCCAAACCCTAGCTCTCCTTCCAGAAATTGGATTTCTTTCTTCAAACACAACTTCTCAATTTTCATCAAAATAATCATGGGTGAGGGAATTCGATTTTCATGTCTTATTAAAAAGCTTTTAAGAGAAAGCTTCTTCCTCACACTTTTCATTAAAGAGGCTTTCTCTACACACCACTTAATTATAACATGAAGACATAAGTTATTAAATTAAAACAACTTAATTTAATAATCTCAATTAAAACTGTGGTGCAACTGAATCTCTCAAATGACAACATCTGACTTCTGACAACATCATCTGAAGCATACACTACCCTGCTAGAAATATTAACCAGACCAATTTAGACTTACTAAAAATAGCAAGTCCCTCAAATTGGAGATTCTGCATAAGAAATCCTGCATCAACTGAAACCACTGCACAAGCGCTCTGTTAAACATAACCTTCACCCAAAATAACATTTACTATAAATAGCAAGTCCGCCAAACTGACCCCAACGAAGAGCAATCCTGGCAACTGGAATCTCCAGAGTGGAAATCAACCACTGGCTCTGCCAAACGACCCCTTCTGGCAACCTGATTAGCTTACAAGGGTCACTGAAATAAGCTAATCCGAAGGGCCTAAAATCGGGGACATTACACTTAGTATATTCTGCCTTTACCTATCCATCCAGTCGATCGGTATTTGCAACCTATCTAACAAATCTGATAGAATTGATAGAGTTGATAGAGTTGCCATCAATGACAAACTCATAAACATCATTACTCTGCATCTCAACGCAAAAATCCATCATAATGCCAACAATCTCCCCCTTTGGCATTGATGGCAAGACATTGTGAAAATAACCAAACTACTCCCCTTAGATCATTTTCATTGCAACAATCACTTCCCCTTTGACAACAATGGCAAAGCTACAAAAAAGAATGTCAAAAATGAAATCATCTCACCGATCATAGCCTTTCAAAAACATCTTTGAAATTGAATTTGAGTAATGTCCCCATTTTTAGGCACATGTGATTAGCTTATTTCTGTGACCCTTGTAGACTAATTAGGGAGTTGGAGGGGGTTGTTTCGCAGAGCCATTGGTTAGTTTCCACTTTGGAGATCTGAGATGTCAAGATCGCTCTTCGTTGGAGTCAATTTGACAAACTTACTATTTATAGTAAGTGATTATTATTGGTGATCGTCATGATTGCTATGTTTAGCAGGGCACCTATGCGTTGGTTTCAGTTTAGTTGGGATTACTTTTGTAGAATCTCCTGTTTGAGGGATTTGCTATTTATAGCAAGTCTATTTTTGTCTGGTTACTATTCCTGGCAAGGCAGTGTGGGTTCAGGATGATGTTTTCAGAGGAATTCAAATGCATCACATTACATTTGGGGTTATTAAATTAAGATTGGTTTAATTTAATAACTATGATATTATATGTTTTAATTTGATGGTGTAAAGCTGAAGCTTTTTTAATGAAAAGTGTGAAGTTGAAGCTTGAGTCTTTTGAGTGTTGAGAAAGCCTTGTTTTAATGGTTCTTTATATAGCCTGTGAGAATTCGAAATTCTCTACCTTTCATTATTATTTCATGTTATTGAAGACTTGTGAAGAGGAAATAGAAGTTGGGTGTGGAGAGACAAGGGTTTCGAATTTTGCTTGGAGGGCTGCGTTTTACTCCAAGAATTCCTACACTTTGAGCTAGTTAGCATACCAGTGAATTATGAGTAGAATTTGTTTATTGTTTCAATGTGGAAACTCTACGGCATGTTAGAGAGCTGCGTCTTAAATTCTGGGAGTTGTTTGTCAAGAATCCAAGATGCTAAGTGCTGTGATTTGCTGTAATGAATTGGGACTGCCGTACGGATGTGAGGAAGCTTGCATTTGATTGAAGGGGCTGTGTTTCTTCTTTCTCAGCTGCGTAGGAGATTTAGGGAGGCTGCCATTACAATACCCTCACCAAAATTGTGGCGCAAGGTGACCACCAAGGCTGGATGCCATTACTTGCTGCTGGCATCAACTCTCAGCAAGGTTCGAATTGTTACTAAGGGCTGTGTCACATACCAGACATGCTGCGAACTGTTCTAAGGTGCCCAAAATTAATAAATTTATTATGTATTGCAAGTTGAACATATATACTTTACATATTGGATTAGTCTAGCAAGCAATTGGAGTTTAAATTAAATTGCTGTTGTTATTATTTCATCTATTGAGAAAATTGCAAAAAAAAGTATATATGATTGAAAAAACAAAAAAATTGCAAAGAAACAAATATACAAAGGTTGTTTACAGTCGAGAGCCAGTCAGGCTCATCACAATTTGACTGACTCCAAAGAACTCTCCCATGACTTCTGCAAGTGCTCCATAGCATGAATTTGCTCATGTAGAATAGAAGCTAACTCCTCCATAGCTTCAAGAGTGCTCATATTAGGTAACCCATAAAAGAATCTGAGAAGATTATCATATATTGAATGAATTGAATATTTACAATTGAGCTAGAAGCTCCTATATACAACATCGAAGATAACACAAATAGCAACTATCTAAAACAATGACAGAGAGCATTTAAGGAAACTGAAGATTATCATATATTGACTGAATTGAATATTTACAATCGAGCTAGAAGCTCCTATATACAACATCGAAGATAACACAAATAGCAACTATCTAAAACAATGACAAAGAGCATTTAAGGAAACTGTAGAGCATTAAGGAAACTATCCTAATACCCTCCCATAATGCTCAATCTATCAATAACACCAATAGCCTCTCTGAATTTTACAAATTTATCAGAACCGAGAGACTTGGTGAAGATATCAGCAGACTGCTCTAAGGTAGGAACATACAGCAATTGAATAGATTTGTTTTCAACCAGCTGACGAATGTAATGACAATGTGTTTCGACATGCTTGTTTTGTTCATGGAAGACCGGATTCTTTGCCAGTTTGAGCACTCCCTGATTATCACAAAATATAGGATTCGGTCCTGACTGGGGAACATGCATATCTGCAAGCATCCGCCGAAGCCAAACTGCCTTACAAGCTGCCTTAACTGCTCCCTGATACTCTGCTTTAGTCGAAGACAGAGCCACCGTCTGTTGTTTCTTGCTAGTCCATGTGACAGCACTAGATCCCAAATGAAACACATATCCAGCAGTAGACTTACGATCATCAACAGAACCGGCCCAATCTGAATCTGTGTAGCCACAGTGTAGGGTCAGAACTTCGAGTGTACAGGAGGCCATAATCAAAAGTACTGCTTACATAGCACAGGACACGCTTTGCAGCTGTCCAATGATCAGCCTTGGGAGCTATCATAAACCGAGATATGTAGCTTACTACAAAACTGATGTTAGGTCTGGTGATAGTAAGATAAATGAGACCGCCGACTAGTTGTCTAAACAAAGATTCATCCACAGCAGGAGAAGTTGACTGGGTTGACAATTTAAGCCCGGGTTCCATAGGAGTGGAGGCAGGTTTACAATCCTGCATTCTGAACTTGTCCACAAGATTTTTGGCATACTTGGACTGAGAAACAAAGATACTGTGCTCAGTCTGCCAAACTTCAATTCCAAAACAATAGTGCAAGAGTCCCAAATCTGTCATATCAAAGGTGTGACAAATTCTGTTTGATTTCAGTGATCAAATATTTTGAACTGCCAGTAATGATCAGATCATCCACATAGACAACTACAAACAATATAGCATCACCTACATGTTTGATATACAGATTTGAGTCTGATGGACTCTGCTGAAAGCCTTGATCAGTTAAGTATCTATCTATCTTCATATACTAGGCCCGAGGGGCTTGTTTCAAACCATAGATAGCTTTGACAAGTTTACAGACTTTGTGTTCCTGACCAACAATCTTAAATCCAGGAGGTTGTGTCATGTATACCTCTTTCTGTAAATCACCATTCAGAAATGCACTCTTAACATCCATCTGATGGACTTTCCAACCAAACTGAGCTGCTAAGGCAAGAACGAGCCGTACGGTACTCATTTTGGCTATAGGAGCAAAGGTCTCCTCATAGTCAATGCCTTCTTTCTGTGAGAACCCACGAGCAACAAGACGAGCTTTATACTTGTCTAAGGTTCCATCAGCTCTGTATTTCACCTTGTACACCCATTTGCAACTAATGGGCTTCTTCCCTGAAGGTAGATCAGAAAGGACCCAAGTGTGATTTTTCTGAAGACTTTGGAATTCTGCTTCCATAGCCTGTTCCCACTCAGAAATACCGTTAGCCTCAGAGTAGGTCTGAGGCTCATAGACACTATGAATGTTGGCCATAAGAGCAAAATTAACTGTAGGTTGCTGTTTGCTCTTATTTCTAGAACCTCTACCTTTGATGAGCTCATCATTCCTGAGATCACTAATAGTTTCACCCACCATTTGGGCCGGATCTCTGGAGGAGCTGGAGGAGGTTTAGGAGCAGCAAGAGGAGCAGGAAGAGGATCATGTGGGGGGGGCTTCAACAGGATCAACATCAAGTGCCCCAGGAAGAGCATTATCTGTATCATCCCTCCCATCAGGGGGTGCTAAAGGAAGAGAAACACTGTGAGACGGTTCCTCAAAACACTGCTCAGAAAAGGACAGAAAAGGTCCTCGAGTTTCATCAAAAACAACATCACGACTAAAGATAAGATGATCAGTATCGATATCAATCAATCTGTAGGCCTTATGATTGTCACTGTACCCTGTCATCATGAGTCTTTGACTCTTGGGATCTAATTTGGAGCATTTAGCATCAGGAATCCAAACATATGCAAGAGAGCCAAAGATCTTCAGGTGGCTGATCTTGGGCTTACGACCAGACCACAACTCTTCTGGAGTTTTGTGCTTGACAGCCTGAGTAGGAGAACGATTAAGAAGGTAAACAGCAGTAAACACTGCTTCTGCCCAATACTTATTAGGAACGGTCCTGTGTTGTAGCATAGAGCGAGCCATCTCAACAATCGTACGATTGCGACGCTCAACAACACTGTTTTGCTGAGGAGTGTAGGGTGTGGTGAATTGGCGTTTGATGCCATGTTGAGCACAAAAATCGGAAAATGCAGTAGAACAAAATTCCCCTCCATTATCTGTTCTAAGGGAAATGATACTACAGCCAGACTCGTTTTCAACCAAAGACTTAAAAGTCTGAAATGTACTAAACACATCTGATTTTTGTTCAAGAAAGTACACCCACATCTTTCTACTAAAATCATCAACAATAAGCAAAAAATATTTGCAACTAGTAACTGAAGATGTATTCATAGGACCACAAATATCAGCATGAAGTAATTGAAGTACCCGAGATGCATGCCAAGAATCTCCATCTTTGAAAGAAGTCTGATGTTGTTTGCCAGCTTGACAGGCGTCACATACTCCAAGATGCTGTGTCTGAATCGGAGGTAGCCCAGAAACAAGTTCCTCCCGGGATAGTTGAGAGAGATACTGGATGTTGAGATGTCCATATCTCTGATGCCACAAAGTACTGAGAGATAAATCACGAGCTGCCATAGCTATTTTAGGAGAATCACCAGTGTCAGTAAGCCGATATAGGCCATGATCCTCTAGACCAGTAGCAACAGTAAGACGAGTCTCTCGATCAATAATGGAGCATTTTTGGGAACTGAATACCACATCCAACTGAGGAGAATTTCTCATGATCTGACTCACAGAGAGCAGATTGAGAGCCATACCAGGAATGTAGCATACATTGAGAAAGATGAGCTGACACCCACCAGATTGTATCTGAACATTTCCTCTGCCAACAATTTTGAACTCCTCTCCTCCACCAAACACAACTGAATCACTGTAGGGAGAGAAATCTGTAAACCAGTCACGCCGATGAGAGAAATGACGTGACGCACCAGAGTCGATATACCAAGCAGACGACCGGGCTAAATCAGAGGGGCTTTTAGCCATAAATGCATAGAAAGCAGATTCCTTTTGCTCAGAATGTTTAGAATGTTCAGCAACATTTGCTTGTGGATTTGACCTTCCCAGCTTCTTTTGTTCAGAAGCAAGCCGTTGACGGCAATCTTTCTTCATGTGACCGTACTTATGATAGTAATGACACTGAACACTCTTCTGCTGAGAGTTGCTTGAGAAGTGATATGAACTGTCTTGTTGGAATGATTGAGAAGGCTGGGATTTAGTTGCAAAGGCTTGTTCTGATGAGGATGAGGAAGCATGGCTACCAAACTGCTGCTTCCAGCAATCCTGTTGGAGAAGTTTGGTGCATAACTCTGGGAATTTTAGGTCAACATTAGTTGAGGTAATGTTGAGAGTCTCTTTGAAATGCTCATAAGGTGTAGGTAGGCTTTTCAGTGTAATAACTACCATATCTTCTTCCTCCATCTTTTGACCGATGGCTTCAAGCTGATCACGAATGTCCTTAATCTTCGTGAGATGTTCTTGTAAGGACATACGTTCATCCATCATAATGGAGAACAACTGATTCTTTAGAAAGAACGCGGGAGTTTTGTTGGATGTCTCATGCAACTCCTTCAAGTATTTCCAGATGTCTGCAGCAGAATTGCCAGAAGGAATCTGAGGCAACTGATCATCTGTGAGAGAGAGCTTGAGAAGCATAACGGCTTCTCGACTCTAATCATCGAATTTATCCTGATCTGCTTGAACGGAGGTCGAACGGGTCTTTGTGCCTAGAACAAGCTCATCCAGACGACGGTACTCGAAGATGGTCAACATTCGCTGCTTCCAGGTGTTGACTGTTTTCTAACATCAGGTTGGTCAAAGACGCCATTGGAAACAATCTTCAAGAATAGAATTTAACAGGCACAGATTCCAAGATAAATTTTTGGCTAACCCAAAAAAAAACAATAAGTTCCCAGAAAAGTTGACAACAAACCTAGAAGGAATCTGAGGTCAAAAGTCAAATCCATTGGCTCAAAAATTGAGACACGAAAAACGAGGTACCCAGAAAATTTTAACAAAAACCCAGATAGAAACTCGAAAAACCCACCATGAAAATTATTCGAAAAAATTTTCTGGTCCTGAAAATTAGGGTTTTCGCAAAACAAACAACTTTGGTTTCGAAATACCACAATAGGAGCCAATAAAAAAATGCAGAGGCGAGAATGGGAAGAAAACTAGGTCGATTTGTGGCTCGAACTCACACTCACAATCACGGATCTGTGGATCGAACTCACAGTCATGGATGAAGTCGCACTTAGTCACACCAGTCGCGTGCAAAGCCCTAGCCGCACCAGTCACTCACCGCACCAGTCGCGTGTGTATACAGGCCGCGCACAAAGTCTTACCAGTCGCGTGCAGGATTAAAACCCTAGATGGCTCTGATGTGAAGATTTCACGAGTGAATAAAGACGGGAGAAGGCTGTGAATAGAATCGTGTTTTTCAGGCAAGGTGAACAGACTCGCGATTTCGAGCGACTTAGCTCTAATACCATAAAAGAATCTGAGAAGATTATCATATATTGAATGAATTAAATATTTACAATCGGGCTAGAAGCTCCTATATACAACATCGAAGATAACACAAATAGCAACTATCTAAAACAATGACAGAGAGCATTTAAGGAAATTGTAGAGCATTAAGGAAACTATCCTAATAACCCAAGAGTCACCTCAGATTCTCTAACATATTGTTGCATAACATCTACCGTAGGTAGCAAATAGGTCTGCAACTCCAACAATGTAGTTATCCTTTTGTCTTGTTCTGCTTGAATAGTCTTCAACTTATGATTAACCATTTTCACTTGTGATCCATAAGTGTTTGCTGATTGTGTAATGGGATCAAAACTAGCAATCAATGACTTAAGCTCCTGTTGAGCTTCATTCCTTTTCAGCTCTAAATCTGTAGTAAACAAAGAAAAATCAGAAACTTTGACAAGAAATTTACCAACTTCCTTCAATTTGCCCTTCACCTTGTTTACTTGATCAACAAGTAGCCCTTTATTTGTTGCAATAGACTCCATTAACTTATCAGTCTTCTTTTCTTAAGTCACCTTCGTTCTATACTTAGCAGCTTCTTTCAAACTAGTAACTTCCTCAGAGATAGCACTTATCAAAGTATCCATCTACTCAATCGGTTTAGCATTTGGATCATAGTCAACTTTAGGTACAAGATTTGCTAGAATATCTCTGGCTGACAAAAGCACTTGTTCTTGTTTTTTCTCAGCTCTAAGCTTTACCCTCTTAGCTTTCAACTTCAGTATCTCTGACATTCTCATCAGTTCATTGGGACTCATTTTAGTAACATCAATAGGTCCTTGAATGGCATCAACATCCTCAGTACTAAGATCATCTTCAAATTCTTCCTTGGGAATATCAATTGCCTTGCTCTTGATCTTGTAACTCGAATTTCCACCTAGGTCTGATTTTCTCTTTACTGATTGTGCTGCAACATCCACTTCATGTGTCTCATCTTTCTTTGCATATACACCAGTTGTAACCTCTGCAGTAACTTCATCATCCTTCTATTCAACTGTATTAGTTAAAACAGGTACCTCAACCTCTGTTGTCTAAACCTTATGTGCACACTCTTCTTTTTGCACATCCTCAACTTCAACAATAGGAACTTGTTGTGGAGTATCAGAAGGTATATCACTGATGATTCCTTCAATAACTTGATCAATAGTAACTAATTCATCTACTGTTGCCTCTTCAATGATAGGTTCTTGTGCTTGTTGCTCCTCTTTAGTATCATCCACCGGTTCATCTTCTTTCTCCAATTCCATCTTCATGATATCAAGAGTCTCATCATAAACTGCCTGAGATTCACCAATGAGTATTCTGCATACTTTTCTCCTTGTTCTAATTTTTTGCCTCAGGGATGCAATTGTACTCTGCACAACTTCAACTGATAATTCAGGTTTCAGTTCCACCAAAGCTTGTTCCAACATATCTCTATCTGCTTTCAAAGCATACCTCCATCTAGCATTAATCTTCTTGAATAATGTATCAAGTATCATTTTATGTAACTCACTAGGCCCTCTGCAGAATTTGTGCATGCTTTATGTAACAATTCTTCAATCTTTAGTTTATCCTCATCATTAAATTTATCATACCAGTCACTTACCTTTGTGATGCTTCCATATCTCTAACTTCTTCAGCTATGCTATTTGCAGTATTAGATCTCCTAGTCATTGGTTTGATTGATTTCTCTATTATCATGCCTACAACCTTTATTTTTTAACCACTGGCCCTCAATTCAGCTTGCTCTTTATTAGATTCAGTTTTAGCTTCTTCTTCCTCTACTATATCTTTCTTCTTACTCTTGCTTTTTGATTCTTTGTAGCCATGAGTTACACCCTTCTTTCTCTTGTAAGTTCTCTGTTTAGTCTCATGTGTCTTCTCCTTCTCCTTATTCTTTTCCTTAACCACTGATGCTTCAGGCTGAGTTGTTGTTTTTCTCTTTGATTGTGTTCTTGTATTAGGGGAAGGAGTTTCCTTTATCACTAAGGAACTTCTAGTAGCTCTTCCTATAGCCTTACTGATTGTAGAAGATACAACCTCTACCTTAATTTCTTCAGTAGCAACACCAGAAGTGCCAGCTTCTTCATTCACAAACTTCTTCCTTATCTTAGCCATCATTTCTTTGGTAATGCCACTCTTCTTGGCTAGGTCATCAACTCGCTTCTTCACTCTTCTCTCTATCACCGGTTCCATTAGTTGTGAGTGAATTTTTAAATAGTTTCTTCATAAGTTCCAAACCTGGGAGTACTAGCATCAATCGGTTTAGATAATAACTCATCAACATGGAGTGATATGATATCACCATCTACCTCATAACCCATCGGTAGAGCCCAAGAAGTTCTTGGTTGTACCGCTTGCATTCTGCATGTATCGGTATCCACAATAAAACATAATCTTCCTCGTATTTTTCTACGATATTGGTTGGGATCCTTTTCCCTCTCATGCAATTGTTTATGAAAATCTTTGAAATAACCCCACATAACACTACTGAAGTTATTTCCTAGCATTCTTATGCATTCCCTAATCTGCACTACTACCGGTTTGTCGGTTGACCTCTAAACATTATCTATGCCAGGGAAATGATTTTGCAAGTAAAAAAATATACATACCAGTATTGAACCATACTTGAAAACTTGTTTCTTGTCCTTCTTGATTCTCTCCATGTTGACAAAGAATTGACTTCTCATGACCTCACATAGATCGTACTATGCATTATCCTTCACCATCCGTATGCAGCATGAATGCCACCACGGGGCACACTGTTCAAACGACTCGACTGATATACTCTATAACCGATCACCATAGATGCAAATTTGACCTCGATATCTTCAATATCTTTGATTGTCATGGCTCTCTGATCTTGTCTTGACTTTGTTAGACGTGAAATCTCATCGGCAAGAATTGTTCTCAAAATAGGTAAACTATCAGACACACACAACCCAGTCATTGCGTGAATAATTTCCTTAGTTATCTTGTGCGGTCTATCCAACCAGATAAATTGATTGTGCACTTGACTCAACACATTTGATCTATTAGACTTCAAGATCGTTGGGTAGGTCAACAATATAGGTAAAACCTTTATCTGTCAAATGCTTGTGTTCTCCCTTCAATCCAGAGTCATTACAGAGTTCAGTATATGCATTGAAGATAGCATCGGAACCAAGATCTTCAATCTTACAATGAATAAATGATCTAATATCCTTGGTCAATAACACGCTATGGGGTATTGAAGACAAAGCACATGTGGGATCATTCTCTACCGCATTCATAGGATGCAACTTAAATATTGGCCTTAGTTCCTCAGTAATCTCAACCAATACAAGAGTGTCCATAATGCTGACAATCTGCTTCAAGAATCACAAAATAAGCTTTGCAACACACCTCTTTGCTTGCCGGTTAGGGTTCTTTGATCACTGCTTCAATCTTGACACAAGATCATAACTTTCAATTACAATCGCCTTAGA
Organism: Chamaecyparis obtusa; assembly: GCA_027943335.1. Classification (NCBI taxonomy): domain Eukaryota; kingdom Viridiplantae; phylum Streptophyta; class Pinopsida; order Cupressales; family Cupressaceae; genus Chamaecyparis; species Chamaecyparis obtusa. The sequence goes on along the minus strand of BSBK01002306.1, from coordinate 65,504 downwards.
ATCACTCGCAAATACTTAGCACAACTCGTAGAATGCAATGTGACAATTGACCTTCGCTTTTCTACTTTTATAACGTTACATTCAATGCAATGGTTAAATAGTACCATTAATTGGTTGCAACAATTACAAACAGAAGAGGTCACTTATTCCATAAAAATCATTATGCGGTCGCATAGAATCATATGTGACACAAAATTCTTCATCAAATTTATCCAAAACATTAGTAGGCATCTAAATATGCTGATAAATCTTATTGCGCACACAACTTAGGGGATATGTTATAGATTTTACTTTATTTGCTCCTCCTAAGCCAATAGCATTGACTTAATTTGATGATGAATTCTCCACATTACTTGATGTTGTGGAGCTCTTTGTCAATTCAAAAGATTTGTGTTCACCTTTCTTAGTCCATGTTTCTTTCATCTGTTTTTTGATTCCTTCAACATCTACTATCTTCTTGCCTTTATCATTAACAGGTTTATTCACTGGTTGGTCTCCAACGTTTTTCTTCTTAGCTTTTCAAAATCTAGCAAGATGTCCAATCTTGTTGCAATAGTAACACACCATACCTGTTTGTCTCCATGGTCCAACATTTCCTCTACCAGTTCTCATCCTACAATTGACTGCTGTATGTCCATAATTGTGACAAACATAACAGGTAACATCCAATTAGTTGCCTTGATGATTAGGTCTCAACTGGTTGGGGTCATATGACCTTTGATTGTTGATTCTAGCACTGCACTCATTAGCCTTATGATCATACTTGTTGCAATGATAGCAATTACCATGAAAAACATTAGTTCTAGCTTTGTAACCTTTAGATCTACCATAAAAATATCTAGATCTAGCAATAGGTGCATTAGGTCTAATAGGTCCAATAGGTCTAAACCTACATACATTAGCAGTATGACCTTCCTTGTGACAATTGAAACATACTGGTTTGTAATTTCTCTTACCAGCTTTATTGTTGTATACCTTAGGTGCTGACTTATCTTCTTTCGCATCGACCTTCTTAGTACTAGATGACTCATTGACTTCAAAATTTGAAAAACTTAAACCTTGTTTCTCACTATTCTCCTTTGGTTTGAGAGTTGTTCATCAAGTTTAGCAGAACTCATATTGAACTTATCCAACATGTCATTTGCTGCTTTCAATTCTTTTTTCAGCTTTTCATTCTCATCCCTCAGATTCTCATTTTCTCTTAGGATATTGGTATTTTCTAGATTTGTATCATGTAATTTTTCATGCAAAACAACAACTTATTGTTTAGATATGAATAGTTCTTCCATCTTTTCTTTTAAGGTGTCATCTTTAGCTTTAAGAGCATCTTTTGCAACCTTCTTGGCTTCATCAACCATTCTCTTTGCTTCTATGTCCATCTCCCTATGCATATCTTTGTTGTCCTTAACTAACTGCTCATTCTCTTGAGACAAGGCTTCTAGGGCTGCTTCTGATTCCTCAGATCCACTTTGTTCAGATAGGTGTTCAATTAGGTCTTGACTTTCATTCAGTTGTAGAACCAGTTCTTGTCTTTTAACCCTAGATTTCTTCAATTGTTCTTTGAGTTTCTCAATCATGTCTTCAGCCTCTGCAAGTTGCCTTCTATAGGATTCCATGTGTTCCTCAAGGATCTCTCCCAAGCTGTTAGGCTTCTCTAATACCAATTGTTAGATATAGGAGACATTGAGAGGGGGGGAGGTGAATTGGTGCAAATAGGTAATAAACCAATTCAACCACTAATTTGATTATGCTTTTAAACAACTTCCAAATAACCAAATATGCAAGTGTAACTATGCAATAGAAATAGAACTATTTAAGCATCCACAAAGCATAACACATAATACCACTATTTTTATCGTGGAAACCCTTGTAAGAGGGAGAAAATCATGGTGGGATAACACCCACGAACCTCTTCACTGCAGTTAAAAAGAGTTGCCCTGTTAGGAGCTTCCAATACCTTGTCAAGGGTTCACTTGGTTAGAAGTGACTAGTACCTTGTTAGAAGTACCAAAAGATCTGTTAGGATCTACCTCGCAAGAGGATTTAGAACTCCAGTTAAAAAGTCACCCTGTTAAAGGATTTATACAAAAGCCCTGTTAACGTCCACCCTGTTAAGGGATTTAACTTGCTAACCTATTAGAGTTAGCCTTGAGCCAATAGCTGATCTGGGAATGACACTGCTTGCTTGACAGATCCACTGTAATCTCTGATCTTTGGCGCACTATACTACCTCTGTCTCTGATCACAACACCCAAACACATGATCGCAACCCTAAATCATGTGATTTAGTCCACCTTTATACTGATGTTCTTAAGTCGGCTAAGACTTGAAAACGTTTTACAAGTTGGTCCACAATATTGACCAAACTTATGGAAAACCGCACCAAATATACCTAACATGTCGGCCCAAAATATATTAATCAAAACATATTGACATGTCAGCCCAAAAATCAACCGCGTTGACCATTTGATCATCAGGAACCAATCGGTAGCACAAGTGGTTTATACTTATCATATCACCAAAATACTAACTCATCCAAATCATTGAGTTAACGGTTGCGGTTGTAGAATTGTAGTTGTCTGACCTTGGTAAACCACCAAGAACAATCACACCTTCCAAAGTATCTTCTATCTCGATTGCCTTGCAAAACAATCTTTGTTACTGCCTTCTTGTTCACTAGTCAAAACACTTAGTATATTTTGCCTTTACCTATCCATCTAGTCAATCGGTATTTGCAACCTATTCAACAAATCTGATAGAATTGATATAGTTGATAGAGTTGCCATCAATGACAAACTCATAAACATCATTACTCTGCATCTCAACCCAAAAATCCATCATAATGCCAACATAATGTACGCATGTCTAGGTAGCAAATCTAGATGGTTACATGATAGGGCGAAAGATTTGATAGATAAGTAAATTGGCACCCACAAAGATAGACAATAGAAACTTGTGATATAGAGACAATCATATTATAATAAGACATAATAGCCCCCCTTTAGAATGGACCATGTTGCTCAGAGGGGAACATGAGAGATTCTAAGGAGAGAAAGAGACATTGTGGCATGCCAACATATGAGATGTTTCCATGGAATGTCAACCTACAACAAGTGACACATGATATCCACAACATCTAGACAAGCAAGCAAAGACAAGGTGATCCAATTATTTGGTGTTAGATAAGATTGCTTATGGATATTTCATCAAGGTCGATATGTTTCAGATTTGAAGAAGAGAACATGAAGACAAAGAAGAACAAAAATTTGGGTCAACATGGAAGGATGGCCTAAATGTCTGCATCACTTTGCTTTGTACCCAAATGTCGAAATTCATTAGACAACAAATAGAACATAATGAAAAATAGAAGTTTTATGACTGATAACCCTCTGTTTTTAGGTACCAATGAAGTACACGGGTCCTTCAGAGGGGAACAACATTGACAGACAATCCTGGGGTAACACAAACAAGCACACTCTAATCTATAGTTGTAGAAGAGGGTACTGCATCATAGTTTGTCCACCAGCAAATCATCGTCCTCCCAATCTTGATCATATGGGGAGGGAGGTCGAGACTGTAATGGTATGGCCAATACAACAGCCCTATGCGCCCCACCCACAACCAAAGCCAAGGATGAAGCCGCTTTGGTATCCTCATCCAATAACTCAACCGAGGCGAGTGTGAGGGATTTTGTGAAGATTGTCGTCAACGCCAAAACTTTCTCAAGTGAGTCAAACATACATGCCTCATAAGACACATGCGACTTATCTTGAGGCAATGATGAAGAAAGTGCACCATCAACCTCTACAGAAGTGGGGTTAGTGACAAACATGGGAGAAACTGGAGCTTGCACCATTGCAAGCACATAAATTGCAAGGGGATCTGCTAGAGCAGATTTGCAATGGCAAAATTGAGGCACAGGGCCTTGCTCAAACTTTTTTTTTCAAGGATGGAGAGGAGACCCTTTGATCCATTGTAGCTAGCCTAAGCATCCCGGGAAAAATGGGATGGCGATCTGGAGATAGTGTAGGCTGAGTAGACATAACCGCACTAGACACAACTTGTGTATGCAACATGTATAGATGTAGGGAATGGTGGGATATTAGGCAAGGATGTGATTTAGCGGGGGGCTCTTGGGAAAGGGAAATGAAATCCTGGATCTGATTGGCATGAGCCCCGATAGTCACTCTTGGAGCAGGAGGAAGTGAGACAAAAAATGTGGTTGGATGAGGGATCGATGCAATAGGAATTGAGATAGGAGTGGGAGTTGAGGTAGGAGCAATAAACATCATAACATAAGACTTTCTCTCTGCCTTTGCGGTAGCCTCACTCTCCAAAGCCCTAGCTCGCTGATGACATGCTCAAATGCAAGCTTGTTTGGACGAAGGCTTGGACCAGGACGAGAGGTCTAATGAAGGTTTAGTGGCATCTTGCTCCATCGACACAACCGTTGATGCTGTGATTGACAAAGAAGAGGGACCCACTGATGTAGTAGAAGGTGACATCGAAGAAGTAGCTACAAGTTCTACCCCATGTGCCTTTCCCCTTTTTGCCTTGTGGGTGGTAGGAGGAATAGAGTGTGCCTTCAAAGGCTGAGAGTAGTTGCTAAAGGAGAGGGAAAACTCCGTGGCAACCTCTTACTGTTATTGTAAACGGTAGGGCAAGGAATGTCTACAAGGATTGGGACAGGGAAGGGAGGGCAGTCCTTGGACTTGGGGCAACATGGTTGCCTTTCCTTTGTTTATTCTAGGTGAAGGCATGGGTACAAATTACACCACCAAAGGTTGTGAAGACTGCAGTGGGCAAGAAGGCTTCCCCTGAGACATTTTTTTCTTGTGCCGCCGATGAAGAAGGGACAAAAGACAAAGCATGCTCAGCTGCAGGAGAGGGCTGAATAAAGGGAAGAAGCACAGGAGTGGGGATAGGCATTGTAGATTTGAATGACAATTCCCCAACTTTGTATTTGTTATTGGCATCAAATGATACATCCTGTCAGGGACGTAGTCCTACTAGAGTAGACCAGAAATGGTCCAACAAGAAGCCCCCACGGGATACTAGGGGTCGATAACTATCTTGGATCGTATGTATGGTACTCTCATGGGAGAACTTGAGACACTAATGCACCACAAAGGGGATAACTCCCATGGAGACAAGTCAAGGAATGCCTAGCTTGACCCGAAAGAGGTCTATCTTAAGGATAACAACGAAGATTGTAAAAACCACCTTGGGTCCCACCCACCATCAAGGTAGTTCACCCCAAAAGGGGAAGTGATAGTCTATCATGAGTTCTGATGGGTGTCGAGCACGCATCATACCATGCATCATGCATGATGTAGTTTGTTCACAAAAAGTACCTCTTGCGTGATAATATCCATGTGGCATGCAAGATCAACCATTATGCCCTTGATGCAGACCCATTGACCAACACTAGGATATATAAAGAGAAAGCTCTCTGCAATAAGGAGCATCAATAGGGGTGAATGTTATGTCCATTTTACACACCCTTCGATTAGGTAGCAATATGGGAGTGATCATCACCATGTTGACGAAAGGACTATCACTCAATGAGAAGGATGATGTAGAAGACCTAGTTCACATCAAGTTCACCAGAATATGGAGAAGGGAATTTGCCACCCTTGAGATTGATAAAATCCCAAGGAGGAAATCGGCCGTTGCACCACCTCACTTCTACTAGCGCTTTGGTGAGCTAGGGTGATCAAGACAATTAAATTGATGCAAATTGTGTTTTAAGACTTAAATGAAATATTAAGTGAATTGCAAGAACTAAATTAACTATGCAAGACTTAATAGATAGAAATGTTTTGACTGTCAGAAGCACAAGAGCAAATTGTTAGGATTAATTGCTAGGTTCGGCAAGCTCATTGCCTTAGACACTTGGGTGTGTCAGGGACGATAGGTGCACTTTCGTTCTATTAGGACAATGTATGGAGGACAAGAGAAAAAGTCAAGATAGTAGTTAAACTAACAAAAAACAAATTAAACTAATGGCAAAAAGCTAGTAATGCAACTATGTGATAGAAATGACGAAAATAAAAGGAGAAAGGAGAGAAATATTCTCACAATAAAGGAGGTTGAAGAATCCCATGTTTTGCTCCTCTTTGTCCTTGAAGACCTGCACACACGGAAAAAAGGGAAGTGTTGGGGTTGTTTGGAGACTTGCCCTAGTCAAGTCCCTGTTTTGGTGTTTCCACCTTCATAGTAGATACATAGACAGATAATTGGTGATAGATATTTGAAAGATAATAGACGATGATAATAATAAATGAGATAGCAAGAAAATGATCAATATAATATGATATGCTAAAAACAATGAAAGGAGGTGCAATGAAAGACTCCCCTTCAAAGCCATGAAGCTGAAACTCAATGGAGTGAAGGCAAGGTGATGACGGTGACAGAAGACGATGTGTTGTGAAGACCAAGATTCTGTAAAATAACTCTTTCTAGATGCAAATGTGAGCTCAAAGGAGTGTGTGAATGCTGTTGAAGAGAGCCAAATTGCTAAGAGAGGTTGTGAAAAGTGCCAAGAGAGCGAAAATGAAGCTCAAAGCTGGAGTTGTGTCAATGACTCATTGCACGTTTGCAGATTTGCGGGATGAGTGTGTGTCGCGCGGATGTTTCCGTGGCATGCACGCATCCTACGCGAACCCTGGCGCGTGGTCAAGAATCTTGGTGGAAAAGGACAAGGGAGATAGAGGGATGGGGAGGCTTATGTGGAATTTTTGTTTTTTGGCTTAGGAGCATTACATAATGTTAAATTACACTGGGCGCAATTTTATGACACTGCACTTCTCTTTGCTGAGTAAAGGATGTTTAGCCAATGGTCAAGGGAACACAATTGCAGTCATATGTATGTATTTGGAAACTCCACTTTTGCTGCATTACAACTTCTGCAGAGTCTGAAATACATATTTCTAAGCATTAACAGCGGGTTTGGCTGCAAACAAACACTTTTGGTGCCATCATCAACTCCCCAAAACTTATCAGATTTTGCATGGAAAGCATATAATCTCATTTGTTGCTATTGTGACCATTCTGGATTCCATTTCTTTTATCTCCGAACTTAATGGTATACAAACTGTAACAGGTCAGAACATTTTGAAATGTAAATGTGCCTTTGACAGCAAGTTAGTGCATGAAATGCCTCGTACAGATTTCAGTTATTGAATTCTTTAATAATGCCTTATGGTATGTAATGTCTCATCCCAAAGCTGGAACACTGTAAACTACAAACAAGTGTTTTTTGTTTGATTTCTGGTTTCTGAAGAACTTGCAATGAGTATACTTATGACAGCTTCAAAACTCAATTTATCAAATGCCCAGAAAAGTCTTATCAACTAGAAATGTCATTAATAAGTGAAATCATGAAATAGCCTCATACAGCAATAAATTCCAGATTTTACTACAGAGGTGTAACTTTAAAATTTGATGAAAAATAAGTAACCCAACTTAGCAAAATGTTTTACATATTTGATCTAGGCATACCCAGAAAAAGCTCTTTCTAAAACAGTTGATTGCAGGTCTGAAACACAAGGTGGCAGCCACATAGGTTACTCTGAAAACTTATTGCAGCAACAATAAATCTATCCTTTCCAACTTAAAATCCCACTCAATAGGGTAGTCTGATTTGGCCGCTCAAGAAGTGCAATTGAGGACACCAAAACCCAGGCAACTTGGCCTAGAAACAACATGCCTTTATTGAGCTGTACGGTTTGGTCTAAATCTAATTTTTGCTGTTAATAACCCTCTAGTCTCTGAAAACTGATGAAGCCCTTGCTCCAAACCATTGAGAATGTAGAAACTGTTGTAGACCAACATTGAGCAGCAGTAGAAGGGCTTCTTCAAGTCCAAAATGAAGCCAAGAAAGGTGCGGCTAGACAAGCAGGCTGGTCTCACAGAAACAACTAGCAAAACACTCCAAAAAAGTTGATTTCTTTACTACTCAAATGAATTCCTTGACGGAGGATTTCCTCACACACCCTTGGAAGATCTTTCACAACTGTAGGTGCGATGACCTATGAAGGTTTTTGTTTCCACAAGCTGTTCCAAACCCTCAGGCTCAACCTAAGTTACTGATTCGGGTGCGGATGCAAGATGCGGATGCGTGAAATTATTTTTTGGGGGATGCGGATGCGTTTGGATGCGTGTGTGTGTATGTATGTATATATACATATGATATATAGATTATATATATCTAATATCATATATGCAGAGAAGTGCAAAAAATATTTATACACTACCAATTTTTGCAAGGATTGCCAATTTTTACACTACCTCTGAATGAGCATATATACAGTACAGCAGATATAAAAAGACTAATTAGACCTCTCAAACCTTCCTTGTTTGGGGGTAATAAGCATGATTCCTCCAATTAGTAATTAGACCTCTAAAGACTAATAAGCGTGATGAAATTGTGAGTTTCAAAGGATAAACTATGATGGCAAATAAATATTTATTTTGATGGTGATTGTGGCATACAATTTTAATTGGAGCGGCTACTATGTTTTGGCACGAGATTTAAACTATTTTGGGGGAATATATTTCTAAGGCAGTGTTGGGGAATGCTATAGTTTGATGGCGTGGAAGTATGCGAACTGTTTATTAATCCTATCAAGAGATTCATTGATATGGGCCGCCAATGCTATTTGGTGTTTCTTATACCATTTGTAAAGTTTGAAAGGATTTAAAATTGCATTCTACATTCACCGTGAGTATTCCTTTCCAACACGGTGCAAAAGAGTTTCTCTCATGTGAACTCCCTTACCATGAGATTTCTGTCAAACTGGTGCATGTTTTATCTATATGGTGTACACAGTTAGAAACGTTGGCAAGCCATCAAACCAGATATCATTCACGAGAGTGTATTGGGAGGCCATTTGGTTGTCACAAGAGTTTTCATCAGTTCCACAGAAGTTAAATATTTCAATACCAAGAGGCCTTTTGGAATGGGCATAGGAATAATATATGCTTTCTTGACAATGCTGGGCCCGTGGATGCCCAAGAAGCGCCTAGGTGCCCTGTGGATGAGGGCGGAAGCGCATCCTGGGCCTTGGATGCGTTGTGAGCGCATCACAATGCATCTAGGGGCCCAGGATGTGCTTCCACTCGCATCCGCCTCCGCATCCACACAAAATCCCTACGCATCGGTAACTTAGGGCTCAAACTAAGCTCCTCTCAAGAGGCAAAGAGAAAATATTCAACAAAACATAATAACCCTAAAATGACTTCAAGTTGCCTTTATAAGCCTCCTCTTTTTGTGCCCTAATTAGGGTTTTCGCCTTTCCCCAACACCTTTTTAGGGTTTCTCACTTAAATCTGATTTAATTATATATTTTTTAATTATTTCCAACTTCTTTGGAGTTGCCCCCTAGTTAAGCGACTTTACTTTTCTTTTTCTATTATAAAGTCACTTTTTCTCTCTCCTCAAAGGTCATCCAAGTTAAGTCACTTATTTTTATCATTTCCAAATCCACTCTCTCATAAGGTGTCCATAACCTCTAAAGATATTAGGTGACTTGTATCATTAAGTTCACTTTTGATGTCCATGATTGAAGTTAAAAATAATTTTAACTTAACCTTTTTTTCAATGTCATAAATAATGCTCGGATACCTACTAATCCATTCAATTATGCTATTTGAGCCTTGAGAGTATCAATCCAACATGGATCCTCTGTCCATCTTGTTAGTCTACGAGGACATGGTGATAGACTAATTGTGATTGGCCAATGCTGGCTAAGAAGGGGACATTACATGGTAGTTGTTACAAATGTCAAGTTTTTTAATTATTGGACGAAAACTAGTTTGATAATTAAAAACACTTATCCTTACAAGCAAACCATACATTTATGGAGGTATGCAAACTGTTTGACATAATGTCTGCTGACTAAACTTGAGAGAAGAGCAAAATTCTTAGTACCAAACATAGTGTCTTCTTACAGATTTTATAAACTTATGATTAGTTTTAGTCACCCAAGGTGCCTATAGACTAATCTTTTTAATTAATTAAGTCAACATGAACAGTCAGTTTAACCCATAGCAGCAAAAATCTATTGGGGAAAAAATTGGCAAACCAAAAATATATTTTTCTCTCAAACATTTTTGAAAAATTTAGACAATCAAAAAGCACAAAAAAATGTACATAAAGAGAACTTTAAAAATAAAATAAAATTTTAAGGGCATTTTAATGGTATTGATATATAGAGAGAAAATAAAATTGAGAGTAGGGATCTAGTATAGTAGCTCCTAGCATGGTTGAGGGGCATTGCACTTTATGGGAGTGGAGGGGTAGTGCCCCCAACAAGGTCGAGGGGTAGTGCTCCTCATGGTGGGTTGTGATATAGGGTAGGGTTAACCCTCACCATTAAACTCAAATTAAAGTCTTTGATACCACACAAACCTTCATGGGGAATGCTATCTTTCACAATTTTGCCACTTTTAACTAAGCTTTAAGACTCCTCCAAACCTTTCAAAAAATGCTTGATTTTCACATTCTTAGATTTGATTGCTGTTAATTTTTTTTGCTTTTTGAATTAATAATTATGTTAAATTAATATAAGAAAAGCATTATGGCTTTCAGTTACAATATGAGAAACATATAAGATCCTAAAACCCTAATATTTAACCTACAAACAAAAATTTGGTGTTGATAAAACCCTAAGTTTATATCCCACTATTATGCTTCACTACATGTAAATGGGCTCAATTGAATATCAAAACACTTTTCACCAGATGATCTAGATAACAATTGATTATCAAACTATGTTATTGGTATGTCCCCACTATAGTGTTGGTTTGGGTTTGATGTCTCCTGGTTTAGTTCTTGATCTAGGTTCTTTGCGGATTTGGCGAGGGACTTGGAAATATTATAACACTCCATTGTTTCTCTATTTTTTGGGTGATTACAACATAGTCATCAATGTTCACAATCTATTTGGATATCTGCTTACTCACCATCACATCGTAGACATTTTTTCCATTATCTTATTATTGAGCCTACTCTTTTATTCTTTGCTTGATTTTTAATTTTAGTCATTCTTGTTGGCACTTGTCACCATGCCCGTACCTTATTCTTTCACCACACATGAATCTTAATGTTTGGGGGAGGTATGTTTAAATATTATAATATTACAGTTTATCTAATCTCTAATAAGTTAATATATAAGAAATTATTAATCTAATTAACGTATATAATGTATAATTTTTTATAATTATTAGTTATATATAGAATACGTAGATATTAATTCTATATGAAGATATTACCTATAAATTTAATATCTTTGGATTATATATTCTACTTGAAAATTATTTGTATTTAATATGGTTGTATTATATATTAAATAGAATTATAAAAGGCTAAAAATTATATATATCTTTGTATTATATATTTTAATTAAAAATATAAATTATACACACACACACACTATATGTTTTTTGTATGGCTGAAGCAACAATGAATCCAACCTCAATTTTTTATTTGTCAAACCCGATTCTGAATCCAAAATAGAACCTGCAACTTAATTGTTAAAAAGTGAGATGCCAATAAAAGCTTATTTGCATAATGACACAACAAAAAGATGTTCTTTATGAATTTGTAACATGACATAGGATGTTTTTTTGGGCTATAAGCTATTATTTGTCTTTTGTGCTCTACCCTAAACAACGATATTGATGCTTCCTATATTTTAGGTGATATGATAAATCACGTGGATCTAACTTCTTGTTTGTGTTTCTGCCTCTGGGGACTTTGATCTTTTTGGCATTTTCTAAATTATTGTTTGCAAACAGATACATTATCTTTGGGGGGATTTAGAGAATTTTTCTAGTAAGTTCTGAGTTCTATTTTAGCTACAATTTTAGAATTTTAGCATTGAATTCTATAGTTTGACAACTTAGTGGTAAAATCACATGCTGTAATCTATAACAATTGTAATTAGTCAATTCTTATTGGCAGATACATTGCATTTCTGTTGCCAAGTCTGGTTTAATATTGTTGGTTCTACTTGGATCATCCATGATGACTTGTGATTTGCAATTGCCTTAAAGTAAGTGCAGATTGTGATAATATTAGCCGTTTCTTGGGAAATTTACAAGTTTTATTCATTTATGCAGGATTAGATCGCTATTTACGCATATGGGACGCAAAGACAAGGCAACTTCTTGCATCGGTAAGCTCTTCATTAGAGTTTCACTGGGTATATATATTGATTTTGCTTTGGCTGTATGATTTGATCCAAAGCTAGCTGGTCACATTTACATTTGCTTGTTTTGAGGATAAAAGTGATTTGTATAAACATCCTACACCTGATCTTGATTTAAACTTTATTACACACTATTTTCCTGAATTTGCATGCTAATATTATGAAGTGTCAAATCCTAATACACCTAACATGCAATTATCTTAGATCTGCAGGATTAATAGCTTGAGTAATGTGTTTTTACATCTCTCAAAGGGCATGTTTGTGCTATTATGTATATCCACCAGCAGCTGTGAGCTTGGAGTTTGTTTGATCTCTGCTTTCTATATAAATTTTACGAAATCGCAATGTCATACAATGCAAGAGGCTTGTATGAATAGTTGTAATATATTCCCTAGGCACAAGGGTCTAAGCTCATATTTCACATATTCCAACTATACTCAGATTCAGTAGATCAATTTTTTTGGATACAGTTACACAATATATCAAATGATTCTGGTGGGGGTCCAGGGGTAGCACCTCTTTTAAATCCACTATGATATCCTTGCAATCTGTTCAACAATGCTCAAATGCTAGTTTGCTATTTTATCTTGAGCAGACAGGGCTTATAAAACCAGAAAATCATGTTTTTTCAGTGTCTATTCTGCATTTCCCTGTGCCTGCCAGAAAATTTCCGTGCATCACAAGTTTTTTTGCATGGAATAAGCAAGTACTTTTTCTGAAATTGGCTGTTTAGCTGCTTTACATGTTGGAACTCACCTATATCTTGGTGCAGAAACTTTGTGAGTTTTATTAAAATAATGTAATGTTTCTTTAATAGTCATCTTAGTTTCTAATTCTGACTTCTGCTAATGAGTGTTTCATTTAGAAACATCATCATGTGATTTCATATTAATAGAGCCTCGTCTCTATTGTACATATTGATTCATACTAACATGGTACCAGAGCGGTTCAATGGGGTTTTATAAAGTTTGGCATTTTTTTTAGTTTTAACAATTTGGCCTCCTTGGAATTTTTTTCGAGAAATTTTTAATCAATTTTTTTAATGGAAAAAATCGTTTGTGCATTTTCAAAGGAGTTCTTGTCAGGTGTTTTTGCTAGGTGGCATTTTTGTGGAGGTCAAGGGTTTTTCTCTCCATTTTTTGCGAACCTACATCACTTCTCTCTTGTTTGTGCACTCTTCATTGCCTCTCACATTTTTTGTTTTTGTGCCATTCATTGCCTCCCATGTTTTCTATTTTTTGCACCTCATTTTCTCTGTATTTTGTGGGCATTTTTAGGGCATGGATTTTTCCAAATTGCACTTTTGTTTTTCTATGGAGATTGCTCTATTTTTTTGAAGTCGAGAGCTGTTTTTTCAAACAAAATCCTATCGCTTGTTCTAGGTTTTTATACTTGCATTTGAACGTTCAACTTGTGTGGGTTTTGTTTGCAGATCATAGGTTTTTTGGCAATTTGAGGGTTTCTAATCCATCCGCCATTTTTTCTCCTGCTCGTGACATTTTTGGGTGCCATTTGTCTTTTGCACTCACATCATTTGTCTCGGGTCTGAGACCTGTGTTTGTTTCGTGATTTTTTGATATTTTCGTTGTCTTTTTTCTACAAGCACGACCTTAGCCCGTGCGACCTTAGCTTGTGTTCCCACGTGACAACCCATTTTTTTGCACCTGCCGCTAGGGTTTTGTAGATTATTCTTCGTGGTTGGGTTTTTTTGAGCAAAAGGTTTTTTATTTTTTCCCAAAACAGAATGTGGTGTTCATTTTGGGGTTTATAATTTTTTCCATAGAAAATTACATTGTTGGGTTTTATAATTTTTTCCAAAAAGAAATTATTGTTGGTCTTTAATAATTTTTTCCTCAAAAATTAAATCTGGGCTTTGCCCGATTTTCTCTTAAAAATCATGCTTATTTTTTTGTTTTTTGCAAGACTTTTTTACTCAAAAAACTTGGGATCTTTGTTTTTTGGAGAAAAAAGGGTAAAAGTTTATTGAAATAGAAATAATAGTACAAAGCAGGAGGGTATCGAGCCTAGACAAAAAATGGTCCTAACAGGACCACACACTAATTGATTATGTCTTCCCTAAGAATCTTCTCCAAAGCTCGGACACAATCCAAGGGTAATTGCTTGCAATCTCCCACACTCCAACCATCCAATCTCTTAGGAGCCCACTTGGCCAAACAATGAGCAACCTTGTTCCACTCACGGGGGACATAACAAAAAGAAACTAATGCCAAGGAATCTCTTAGGCAAAAGATTTGCCTACCCACCACAACCAAATGCCAATCAATATCATCCATCTTTTGTCAATTCAGCATATGAACCACAACTTGGGAATCAGACTCACAAATAATCCTTCTCCATCCAAGCGCACAACCTCTTTCTAGAGCCAAAAGAATAGCCAGAGCCTCCGTATAGTTATTAGTATGTAGGCCCTTATACACAGAGAATAAAAAAATGATATTTTAAAAGCTATCCTTGCCAACTCCACCAACTCTAGCATGCGTAGGATTTCCTCTAGAAGACCCATCAGTGTTGATCTTTAGGGTCCCCAACAATGGAGGAGACCACTTACCATCTCGTTGTGCCCTCTTCTTTACATGTCTACCCTTGTCCTGTTGCCTCTTGAAAAGGCCATCTCTAGAATCTCCACCAAAAATCTTCAAATTTTGAATCACTTGCGGGTCTCCAGGATCAATCTCCACAAATAGATCACACTTAGCCATTAGAGTTTCCTGTATCATACTAGTAACTCTCAATGACACTTGTTGTGCCAACATCCTCTTAGCTTGAAAAATCTGGTGATTTCTTTTCAGCCACACTTGCCAGAAAATAAAACATGGACCAATGTCCCATGCCATTTGGAGGAAAGAAGTCTTAGCAAGGGGTCGGCCAAGACTTCCAAAAGTCGATCAAAGAGTCAGCATGAACACAAGCATGCTTCCAAGCTCCTCACCACCAATGCCATATCTCCTTGGTGAAATAACATTATAAAAAGAGATGAGAATTACTCTCCTCATTTTTATTATAGAGGACACAAATAGAAGGCCCCTGAAATCCTCTCTTTCATAAATTTTCCAAAGTGGGAGATCTGTTCCAAGCCACTAGCCACAAGAAAAATTTACACTTGGGCCAAGCGAACTTGTTCCATACCTGCTTCTACCAAGGAACACAAACGTTGCCGAAAGTCCTCTACCTAGCTCCAACTAGCTTCAATAAAAAATGTACTAGAGCCTAAAGATGAGAGAATTGGAAAATAATAAGAGCCTAAAGATGAGAGAATTGGAAAATAATAAGAGCCTAAAGATGAGAGAATTGGAAAATAATAGGATGAAGGAACATAATAATAAGAGGAAAATACTAAGAGCCTAAAGATGAGAGAATTGGAAAAAGTCGCCCTATCTAACTCTTGATAGCCTAAAGCCATTGTAAACTTGCTTTTCACATTAGGGCCCCAAGCAAGAATGTCTGCTACTTTGAGAGAGTTACACAATTCGCCAGCTAGGTTCTTGGCAAGATCCTCTCTATCCTCTATAGAACCTCCAGTAGGCCACTCGTGGTTCTTTCCATCTAGCCACGTCCCCTTGTCCCAATCTCAGAATAACTTTAAAGTCCTCTACCTGTCTCCAGCTAGCTTCAATAAAAAATGTACTAAGAGCCTAAAGATGACCATTAAGGGAGGGTATTAAAATAATGTAATGTTTCTTTAATAAATTAATGGTCATCTTAGTTTAGTTAGTTTCTAATTCTGGCTTCTGTTAATGAGTGTTTTGTTTAGAAACATCTTCATGCAGTCTCTTATAATTAGAGTCTTTTGTCTCTATTGTATATATTGATTTATAACAAGTTTTTCCTACAAGAATGGGCCGGAGAAAAAGTTGTGAGTACTTGGCAAGTAGTTTTACTCTCTATATAACCTTAAATAGTGTTTTGGAGGACTGTTTTTTCTCTTTAGTGGATGGAGACCTCTATATTTGGTGTTTGTATTGCAGTATCTTGTTTACATAGGATACACTTGATTTGGTTCTTGAAGATTCATTTAAGTTTTTCCAATTTTAGAATTTGAAAGGCAGTCTTTATTATTTATATATCATAAATACAACCTGATATAACAGGAAATACTGTGGATCATGTGATTGTTCTTTCTGAAAATTTGTGCATAGAGGGGCAAGAAAAACATTTAAATTGTTTGCTTTGATCTTGTTATGTAAGAAGCCTTTTTAAGTATATTCTAAGTTGATTTTTTTCTTTATGTATTTATTTAGTTTTCTTTTAGTCCATTTTGCCGTTAGATTGTTTCCATATGGCATTCTAAATTACAGAGCTGAACAAGCATTGTGAAGATAAAATTATGCAGCAAGTGTACAGTAAGCAATATTTTCCGTTGTTGTACATGTTTGTGATTTGAAAATCCACTCTTACATGTTTTGTTCTGAAATATGTTTTGTCTTGCAGGCATATCTGAAGCAACAACTCATTAGTGTTATTATTGATAGCAATTTTACAGCAGCAAAGCCAGCTATTGACAAAGGTGAGTTTCATGATGCACCAATTAGTTACTATTACCAATATACGTAGATTCAGTTGAAACAAATATTTGTTCCCGAGTTTATTGGTTGTCGGTGAGGTGTTTAGTTTTAATATCTTATTTAGTTTTACTTATACCCCAGAACATATTTTATCTTTTTGATATAATCTGACAATTTTTTATTCCCTAAAGAAGTTTCTTATGGTCTTTCAAGCCTAAATAACTTTTTCATTCAAAGATTTGATGCAGAGAACGAGTAAAAAGAAATTGCTTTTGTTTTCACAAAATCTGAAACATCAGAATGTCAGTAGCCTAAATAACTTGCATTCAAAGTCTAGATGCAAAGAATGCATAAAAAACAATTGCTTTTATTTTCACAAAATCTGAAACATCAGAATGTCAGAAAGTATGCTTTGATTATTAAATAATATACTTATCCCTCTACCTAAAATGGAACCATATTTGCTCCGGTGGTGTTTCTTAGCCTTTTAGTCAGATTCATCGGTGTAGCATTTTTAATTATTATCCAAGATTCTATCAGAAGTAATGCACTATTCTAGAAATATGCGACTTAGGAATATCAAGTCTATATTATTGGTGCGGGCCTTGAGTCACGAATACAATCAATGGTGCAGAATGCAAGAATATGGTAGAATCTGCTACCATGTATCAATAAGGCTACACTAGCTGCTACAGTCATGAATTCCCACATGCATCCCATCCCTGCTTTCAGGATGCTTGTCACACATGCTTACAAGGATGTTCCTTAGCCTTCATTTGTATGTCATCTATTATCCAAATATTTATTATCAGAAGCACTGCAGCTCTCTAGAAATTTGGTATCAAACAAACGTAGCTCTTTATTGTTGGTGTGGCACATAGGCTAGTGAGTGTTATAGAAGAGTAAAGCAAATGAGTCGATGGCAAGGCTAAAAGGATTGCTTTAAATTTTAAAAAAATAAGGCAAGAATAGTTTGTTTTCAAGGGAGTCTCATATTCAGGAGTTGTTAAAACATAAGAAAGAGCTTCCTTGTCTGTAAGTATGGAGAGACTTATTGTAAAACAATTTTTTTCTATTTGAAAAATTATATGATTTTTCTGGACAAAGTTTAAATACTTTGGAGATTAGTTCACCTTTACAATTGGGTATTCTGTATTTCTCATATGTTTAAATTTGAACAAAGGTTCACTGTTTATTTGATTCCAACTTTCCAGAAATTTGTTTTACATATTCATATGTTTTTCAGATTAAAGTTTGTTTCAGTTAATTGAAATTGTAGCTTATCAATCATATTTTGTGTTGGAATTTCACTCTTTTTTCCAGTTTGGTTCATTTAGTGGGTATCAGTCACTCTCTTGGCCTTGTGGGGAATTGACTATTAGTCATTGTTGATTGATATTTGGGCCGATGGGAAACCCATAGTAGATTATCCTCCAAAGATCTCTCTTTTTTTTGAAATTGTTGAGCACTATGAATAATTAAAAATGAAGTGAATTGAACTTGGAGAGTTTGTTGTGGAAGCCACGAGAAAGAATAGTAATCATTTAGGCTTGAAGTTAATTTACGAGGAGCTGTATCTTATCGACAGTTTTCATGAATTTAAGGGTTGCATTGAAGATATTAAATTTCAATTAATTGTCATGATCATTATCATATTTGTAGATGCTGTAACGGATTCATGTGTCTTTGAATTAAGGCAAAGCATGTTTGGACATATCACACAGCAGGGGGACTCTAGTTTGTTGATAGGGAACAAGTGCTTTTGTGCTAATCTGCGTGTTCCTCCAACCTCAAAATGTCTTGGATGTGAAAGGCACGTTCCCCATCTCTTGGGGCACATACCTGTGATGTTACCGGAAAATAATTCATTATTTGTGAGAAGTTCTCTTTTAAAGTTTTTCAACAATTCAAGATGTCTAGATGAGGGATAAAAAGGTTGAAGATAGAAAACATTGATTAGAAAAGAAGAAAGATAGTTTTGAGAGTTATTTAGAATAATCACAAAGAGATGACAAAAAATGTAATGGAAATACACTAAAATGGCGACAATGTTTTCTCTGTACATGGTAATTGATGGTAGTAAATGAGTCAGATCAATGTTGTTGAAGACTAAGAGTGTGCAATCATAAGGTGGAAAATGGTTTGCAAAGGAGACAGACATCTAAGGAGATTCTTTGTATGAAATATATAATACAAATTGAAGGAAAGAGCCTGGGAGACTCAGCATGTTCGACGAAATTCAGCTTAACATGGTTTGCAATTATTTTAGAGCCTTTGATTTTTAAGCCATTTCATGACACCTCAACTTCTTTGGCAGAATTATGAAAATGCATTGCTTGAGTTCTCTTCTAAATTTTTGTCCTTTGTATGGATTATCTCAAATTTCTTCCTCTTCCTAGTCGTGTTGTCAAAAGGGTAAATTAAACTTCCCATATGTTCTGGCACCACTCTATCAGTGTATCATTGGAACTGCCCAGACCAACTGATTTCTAGGCTATGTTAGTAACTATGATTTCTATCATTTGCGAATTGTGCCTTGTGTACATCTCTTCATATGCTATGTTGTAACTCATGCTTTCATCTGTTTAGTCTCAATTTTTGCCTCACATAGCTGTTGTGTTTCTTTTCCACTAGCTTTCCCCTGTCAAGTAAAATTCATTCATCTTGTACGATACTTGTAAAACATAGAGAAAACTGTGATGAAATCAAACTTTATCTGTATTTGGTCCAACTGTGATTGAGTGCAATTCATAAAACAAATCTACTCCCTACAGAAACAAACTGAAGTCTGAAATCAACATGAGCTAACTGGCAAGCCCTCATCTGATTAACACATACAAATTGCAGCCATAGAATCCAAAAATAAAATAAAATGCAAAATGTGTATAGAAACATCTCATTCATATTATGGAGTCAAATGTTTTATGTGGGGAAGACACTCACCGGGGAAATGCAAACTCCATCTCAGAAAAGCTTTGATTTAATTTTGCATCAAAATAATTTCTACTGCATGTATATGATATTGCTTTCATGGAGCTTGGAATGTTCTTCTTGTACTTTGCTTACTAGATTTCCCATTGTTGTACTCAATTGACCTGAATGTGACCAAAAGAACCCCAAAATCCCTTAAGTGAATGTTGATTTACACCTTGTCTCATTGGACACTCATTTTAGTTAATAGTAGAGACTCCTGGTCACCTATCTAGCAATCTGTTTGATGAGCCCTGGAATTGTAAATTGCTGAACATCCATTTAATATGTACTGATCTCTTTCTGAAATAGGACTTAATAATAAATAATAATAAAATTAAAATATAAAAATAAATAAATGAATAAATAATGAAATATAATATAATATAAGCACAAGTTAATTAAGTTTAATGAAAGGTCAAGAGATATGCAGTGAAGAGATGTGACTCCCTAAACACAATATATAAAAGGGAGGATAGCTCATTTGTGTAATGTCCCCTTTTTCTAGCACATTATTTCCTGTTGCATCGTTAGCCGTCTTATCATGGTCCTGTGGGCTAACCAGGATTTTTCATTGGTCAGTATGATATTTGGCCTAGGTAATTCCAGTTTCAGGCCAATCAGAGTAGTTTCCACGGGGTTTCCAGATACTTACTATTTATAGTAAGTCAACAAAGCTCAGTTTTCTTGGCATTTTAGTGTTGGACTAGGAGCGTATCGCCGAGAGCTTTCCGGCAAGCTATCATAGATCAACTTTTGAGTTTGTTTGGTCATCCATTTTAATGCTAGAAGATTTCATGGTCTATTATTATGCCACTTTATTATTATATGACCATATTAATTTGCAGTGGTTAAATTGAGACAAAGTGGAAATATGAAATGATAGATAAAGGGAAACTGAAGAGTCACAGCTTGTTGCTTTAAAAGAGGAAAAGGAGACTCATTTGGATATGCTTGATTTTATGAATTTATCTCTCTTCTCTTGGAGAATCCAGAAAGCTTCCAGCTTTCGATTCTGAATCCTAAGGACGGAAACCTTCAGGCTTTCTTGGTGGATTGGAGGGAAACCCAGTTCATCTCTGGGGTGAATTTGCGACGGAGTTCACCATTGCACTTCCAGGTTCATGTTATCCGATCTCACTGTTGCATATTGTATTTCAGATTGGATTGTCTTGTAATTCCATTGTTGTTGTATTGCTGTTGTATAATGCAATAACATTTTCTGAGGATTTAATTGGAGCATACTGCTGGTTATTTTTGTTGAATCAATAGTTTATTGCATGCAATTACTTGTTTAAATTTCTGAGGTACCTTTGAGAAATATTGGGGAAAATATCCATTGGGGATATTACAGTGGTATTAGAGTTGGTTTTCCTGCCAGCCTGTGAGGTTATAAGGTGGTTTTATAGTGGTAAGTATCTGGAAATTGGAGAAGTATTCGTTGAAGATAATTTTGCAAGGATTTAGTGTTTCGGAGATAAAGAGATATATTTCTTGTTTGGGAATAAAATTGTTATACTCAGAATTTTGTGAGACTGCATCTGGATTACAACAGCTAGCCGTCTGAGTTTGGCACTAATAATCGTGGTTTACCATATAGCATTTGGATGGGGCTGTAAATTTCAAAGAAGTATTTATGAAGACCTAAATATATCTGTCGAGAATGTTTGTGAAAATATATTGATGCATGGATACCTTTTATTTATCAGAACCGCATACGGCAAGATACTTGGGCGTTTAATATTTTATTGTGTAGTGGATAGTTGCTGGAATATTTCTCACATTGGCGAAACTATTGTAAGGCATTGTGGATTGTTTTATAAGTGCCTTTGAATATTATTTGGACCCGATTTGTGAAAGGATATATTGTGGCATCATAAAGATTTGTATTTTAAAATTAAACATGTTCGTGTGGAGGTAAAAGATCAAATATTTTTGTTGGGCCCCATCTTTGTTTTAATGGACTCATGCAATTATTATATTATTTTTGAAGTGGGCACCACTAATTTATTGATTTAAATATCAATGACAATGTTTATTGTTTGGCAAAAATATAAAGGAATGCCGTAATGAGTCAGGAGAAGTGAACAATATTTTCGCTCTCACTTTATTAACTTGGTCTTCAGCGCGTGGAAGAGTTAACGACGGCAAATATTAGAGCAACTAATATTAAATATTACATTTGATGCACGCAGAGAATATAGTCAATTTAATGTTTCCGTGATGGTTCTCCTGGTAGCAGGAATTTGAAACGACTTCTGTAGCGTCTCCTTTTTGGTACTCCACTTCCATGCAAATCAACAATACTCTTGCTGTTGCTGTCGTTCATCTTTGGATGGTTTGAATAGTTTGGGAGTTGTGAGTGTTCATATTGCTGTTTGCAAGGGTATTGAACAAAAATGTGTTCGCTATAGAAATAATGAGACCATATTCTTCCAATATCCATTCTGGAGCTATGTGGATTGTCTGTTGAAGTTGGGACATAGTTGCACTTTCTCGTGGCTTCTCTGGTATTGCCGTGATTTTTTGTGATTACCACAAATATTCAGTTAGGTTCGCTGATGAATATGCTATTGAAGATATTGTGCGTGAGTTCCCTTCCAATGGGAAGTGATTCCTTCTTATTGTTTTGAGGTGGAATGTTAATATTGCTGGCATGAGCAGATATTAGCAATTAACAAAGAGTTTATCGGCCCTTTCATCTTCCAGAAACAGAGCACATTCACAGGACAGTTGGAGGTGTCTTGTGCAACGGAGTAATTCCGGATAGATTTGTGATGGAAAAACACTGACATAGTCAATCAAAAGCGATGCCTAAGTTCTTACCTGCTGAAACAATCATATTTAGATTGCAAACGGTATTGTTGGTTAACTCAGTCATCTTCATATCGGCTGATAACCGTATTGGATCAAGGGGGAATTGATTATAGTTTAGACAGTCCCTGAAAAAGTTGCGTCTGGTTTGGAAGGTCAATACCAAGCTGTGAGGACAAATTTGAAGCTGCACTCAAAGTACACACAGTGAGTAGGGATTGGGATTATACATTAAATACATTGTTGTTGTTTAGTTTTCAAAGATTCTTCAGTTTCCAAGGATTGGCATTAGTTGATATTCTGGGATAATTTGATATATGCATTTCTTTCTATATTTCAAGAACCCAAAAGAAAATGCAATCTGAAAACTCTGCAAGTACTCAATGGTAGTTGCAAGTAAACTGCTTGGCAAAATTCCTTGGAACCAAAACAGTAGGGAAAATATCAGCACCCGTGGTGTTGTTACAGTGGTATCTTCAACATGGAAGGGAAAACAGATAGGCCATCTTCAAGAGCATGAATTCGGAGTTCACAATCTTTGCACATTTCTATTGAAAATAGCTGGGAACGACAATTGCATATTGTAATAGTTATGCTGTGTTATCAGTTATAATTCCATTTTGCAATCTGTGTTATGAAAGTCTACATTTCTGTAAGCCTATAGCAGCAGGACAGACATTCTGAAAGTATACACCATTGGAAACCATAAAGAGCCAAATGTTAATATCTCTATTTTGAAATGAGTATCCATAAGTTCAATGCAGAGAACAAAGGATTACAGGTAGCAAGCTAAGTATTTGTCAGAATTCCAGCTGAAGACAAGTAATGAATTATCTTCATCCAATTTCTGTGTAATATTAGTGATTGATTCAGACTTCCTTGTGCCATGTGTGTGAATGTGTAATTCAAATTTGGGGTCAGAATGGGGTACCTTGCTACAGTGGCTCCTTTATCCTGAAGGTTTAGATATTGATTGACAGCAAGTGGTTCGTGGTTGGCCAAATTTACATCTTGGTCTGGTCTGTGAGTTAGTTTTGCTAACATGAACTCATTGCAGGTAGATACAGTGGTCTGGTGGTTCAGATTTGCAACTCAAACATAGATACAGCTGGGTTAGTGAAAGGAAGTGTAAAATTGCAGTCAGGGCTGGGGTATTTAGTTTGGGAAAAAATTGGCAAACAGTATTTCAGGACAGCAAACAAGCATGTTTAGGCAGCTACCAAAATTCATTGCCAAGGATAAGGAACAAATCCTTGAAGAAACGCTCTTCAATATAGAAAGGAAACTTGCATGTTTGCCTCTATCAAAACATAAATTACTTTGCAATTTGGGTGCAATTGAGAATTGTTTATCCACAATAGAACAGCTAGGTTCTAAGAGAAAACAAGTGAACATCCTTCTTGCTGTGATTCCTTTGGTTAAGCTAGTATTGTTGAGACATCTTGACAGAGAGGTAAGACTTGCAGGTACTCAGTGTATTGTTCATGTTATGAGGAAACAGTGCCTCATGATCCTTACAGGAGGGAAGTTATGAAGGAGGTATTCCAATTGATCGGAGAAACTTATCAAGGATTGAGTGATATCCATAATCCATCCTTTGGTAAGGTAGCCAAAATTTTAGAATTAGTTGCAAAAACGGGAGCTTGTGTGATTATGTTGGATCTTGGTTGTGAGGACTTAATTCTTGACATGTTCCATCAGTTTCTAATTGCTATTAAAAAGGACCAAAAGCAAAATGTTTTATCTTCTATGCAGTCCATTATGTCTTTGATCATTGAGGAGAGTGATGATGTTTCACAACACCTCGTATCTGCCATATTGGCTGATTTGAAACAAACACGTTACTTCTTCTAATGCTTGTAGTTTGGTTAACAATGTTATCAAACAATGTGAGCAAAAATTGAAGCCATTCTTAACAAGGGGCAAGATAAAGGGTTATGAAAAGAAACACAAAATTCAGTCATATGGGCAGCCTAGTAGGGATGAAGCTATTGACCACAGGGTTGGAAAAGACACAATCATGGATCAGCTACCTGAGAATTCAAAGGAGTCTCCATGCATTATGGCATCATGCCCTTTGGTTGATGACTATAGGGTCGATAAAGCATCTTTTGGATCAGCTATTTGTGTAGCAGCAGCTGAGGATAGGCATGAGGATATTCACTCTTATGATGTTAATAACTTGAGCGAGCATAACGTTGATTGGATGAAGCATAGTAACTTACTTTTTGAGATGGATGCTGATTGGATATTTGAGAATCCACTATTTGAGTTGAATGATGCAACACCTTTTGAAATTAATCAAGAGCCCCAAATTGACACTGATTGCAGCCAAGAGGTGGCTGCCTTGTTACATTTGACAAAGGGACATAATGCTGATTACAAATCAGCCTTGGATAGTGACTTGGCTAGCAGTATGACCAAGGAGCATATAAGGAGAAAGGACAGTGCAAACGAGTATCCATTTCTTTGTTCTTCTCTTCATACAACTAGGACTCAACCACATTTATCCAGTGCCTATGATCACTCTACCGTCACAGATGTTGAGCATGATGATGACTTTTGGGTGGAGTCTGTTCAGTATGGGATGGTTGAACTTGGTGTGATTGATGGTATGAATTTTTCACACATTGGTGTGCCTTGTATGATTCTTGGTATAGAGAGACAGTTACAGAATCCTATTGCCAATTAAGTTTTCCCAGAGGAGTCGGTTAGTGCATTACATTATGGCCACATTGTATGGGATGCATTTTGTTGCCAATTCAGCCCACCGACGGAGGACTTTCTTTTCCAATTATTACATAGGTGTGGGATGAGGGATTGGTTTGATACGCTTCCCTTCATAAAGGAGGAAGCCATGTCCACCAGTGTTGCTAGTGTGCTTCTTCAGTACAGATACCGATTGGGGATACATGTTAGAGGGGCAGTGTTGTG
This sequence comes from Chamaecyparis obtusa, assembly GCA_027943335.1. Classification (NCBI taxonomy): domain Eukaryota; kingdom Viridiplantae; phylum Streptophyta; class Pinopsida; order Cupressales; family Cupressaceae; genus Chamaecyparis; species Chamaecyparis obtusa. The sequence goes on along the minus strand of BSBK01002306.1, from coordinate 40,048 downwards.
GTAGTTGGACATTTCACTCTTTATGGGTATGGATCGACAGGATATTTCAGACAACCGGGGAGGTGGATGGCCTTTTTGTTTGTGGGACCCAAGAGGAACATTCTCTTGGTTAGCAATAATTCCTGAAGCTGGTTGGCATAATGTCGGGTTTCCACCTTCATTTGACCTTAGTGGTGCTTGTGATTTCAGTTGGAGTGAGGTTCTCAATTGGATTGAGGATCTTGTCGTAGATGAGGGCAGCACATGGCAGGTTGTTTCAACTGAACATGCACATGGGGTGATTTGGGATTCCGGTATTAGTACGATTAATGCATTGTTGTTGTGTGGTATTGGTGAGTGGCTTCACAATTCTAGACATGTTTGTATCAGATTAGCACCACAGTTAGGTGGAGCAGCTTCCTTGAGGTTGGTCTGGGATCCAAGTACTATGGTCATAACATGCAAATACCGATTGCTTGAGGGCAAGCAATCTCTGGGAAGGGAGGACTGTAATGTCCCCTTTTTCTAGCACATTATTTCCTGTTGCATCATTAGCCGTCTTATCATGGTCTTGTGGGCTAATTAGGATTTTTCATGGGTCAGTATGATATTTGGCCCGGGTAATTCTAGTTTTAGGCCAATCAAAGTAGTTTCTGCGGGGTTTCCAAATACTTACTATTTATAGTAAGTCAACAGAGCTTAGTTTTCTTGGCATTTTAGTGTTGGACTAGGAGAGTATCGCCGGGAGCTTTCTGGCAAGCTATCACACATCAACTTCCGAGTTCATTTGGTCATCCATTTTAATGCCAGAAGATTTCATGGTCTATTATTATGCCACTTTATTATTATATGGCCATATTAATTTGCAGTGGTTAAATTGAGACACAAAGTGGAATATGAAAGGACAGATAAAGGGAAACGGAAGAGTCACAGTTTGTTGCTTTAAAAGAGGAAAAGGAGACTCATTTGGATATGCTTGATTTTATGAATTTATCTCTCTTCTCTTGGAGAATCCATAAAGCTTCCAACTTTCGATTCTGAAACTTGAGGATGGAAACCTTCAGTATTTCTTAGTGGATTGGATGGAAACCCAGTTCATCTCTAGGGTGGATTCGCGACGAAGTTCACCATTGCACTTCCAGGTTCATGTTATCCGATCTCATTGTTGCATACTATATTTCAGATTGGATTGTCTTGTAATTCCATTGCTGTTGTATTGCTATTGTATAATGCAATAACATTTTCTGAGGATTTAATTGGAGCATACTGCTGGTTATTTTTGTTGAATCAATAGTTTTTTGCGTGCAATTATTTGTTTAAATTTCTGAGGTACCTTTGAGAAATATTGGGGAAAATATCCATTGGGGATATTACAATTTGAAAGGGGATATGGAAGAAGGAAGAGAGAGAGGAGCATTGGAATTAAATAAGGGTTAATGGAAGAAGAAAAGATTGAAAAGATTGGAGCCATGATGAAGGGTTGTAACTCTTTCAAAAGGTCGTAATTATGAAAGGTTGTGACTCTTTTGAAGGGCAGAAATGATGAGGGTTGTGACTCTTCCAAAGGGTGGTAATTATGAAAGGTTTTGACTGTCTTGAAGGGCAGAAATGACGAAGGGTTGTGACTCTTTTGAAGGGTGGTAAGTGCGAAAGGTTTTGACCACTGCAAGATATAACGGGTTGAAGGCAATCAATCAGTAGGGGGTATAGGAAGAGGATTAATCAAATAAAAAGAGAATAAAATATACTATGCCTTTAATGAGATTTCTAAAAGTCTCTCTAGAGAGTGGTGTTGTAAACACACAGTACATTTCAAATGGGGACTTCTTTTTTTCAGCTTGCTGGCTTAGTTTGTCGTAGGTGTTTGTTAGTTTTAGTCTAGCTTGGCAGTAGTTTGAGTCTCTTGGTCTTCTAAGCAGTTGGGAAGTCCTGACAAGTTCAGGCGGAGTTTCAATCAATTTATGAAAGAAGTATGAAGTTGAAATGTTGTGAATGCGAAAGTTGGAAGTTGAGGATGAAACTGTGGAAATTTTCTTTAAGGGAAATTTACAAGGCAAAACGAGAAAGAAGAGTGGAATTTCCTTGTCAACAAAGAAATTCCACCCATCGACAAAACAAAATTTCCTTGTGGGGTTCAATTTTCCACCCTCCAAATAAGGAAGAAAAAGGAAGGAACCAAAAAGGAGATTAAAATCTTCCTTCTAAGGGTTTGATTTTCCACTCCTTGATCAAAAAACTTCCTTGTGCATGATGAGGGAATCAAGATATTAAAGCAAGTAAAGTTGAATCTTCCTTGTGGGGTGCAAATTTCCACTCCATTTAGGATGAATTTCCAAAGAGCAAGAGCAAACCTTCCTTGTAGGCATCGTTTTTCCACTCTTCCTTGTAGGGGACAAATTTCCACGCTTCCTTGTAGGTATTGATTTTCCACTCTTCCTTGTAAGGACAAACTTTCACCCTTCTAGAGGTTGAATTTCCGCTCTTTGAGGGGAAAGTAAAAGAAAATCATAAAAATCACCCCAATTAAAGAGAGATGTGAACTGCTAAGTGAGGCCGGCCTGCTTGGGGGAATGTTTATTTGCAAAATTGAATTGTTTGAATGCATATCAGGTCGGCCCTATTAAGCCCAATGGATGCAACTCTTTGTGGGAATGGATATAAATAAGAATCATATCCAATCATTCGAACCACAATTCAAAACCAAATCGATTAAGTGCAGAGCAGAATAAAGGAGTACATGCAAATCTGATTTAGGAGTGGCGATTTTGAAAACAATAAGCAGATTGAGGTGCGAACCTGGAAATAAAATCAGAATTCTGCCATAAAGGGGTGTGAACCAAACGTTCAAAGAAAAGAAAAATCAGAATCAAATCTGGGCGATTTCCTTGAGAAAAATCAGAAAATTTAACACCTACAGCAAGAAAGGATTCGCCTGACAGGGAAGAAGATCGAATTCACAGTCAAAGATAACTTTCAGAATTCATCATCATTTCCAGTATTTGAATTTAAACCTGAAAGCAAATTTACAAGCATCTTGGAGAGGAAGAATTGAGGATGAAGTTAGAATCAAGAAATACAAATATGCCATTGAGTGTGCGAAAAGCAGGTATTAAAATATAAAACAAATAATTTTGGGATGCTAAAATCAGATGCTTTGAAATGAAAATTTTGTGAAACCCAGAATTAGAAGGGTTCAAATTCAGGGGTAATGGCAGATGAAACTCAGAAAATGAGAAATTGAAATAAAATCAGAACTTGATCGGAAAGGGCAAGGTGCATAGTTTAGCAGCTAGATTGTGAAAGATGAAATTTCTCTATTCAAGAGCAAATTCAATCCCAAGATGAAATTTCTCTATTCAAGAGCAAATTCAATCCCAAGATGAAATTTCTCTATTCAAGAGCAAATTCAATCCCAAGATGAAATTTCGTTTTGTTTGCAAAGGATGTTTTATCATGAAAATGTTTCAAGTCTTTGCAATTTTATTTCATGAACTTAACACAAGTACTTTCTCTTGTTTTGCAAGGATCGATGCATGGAGATGATCATAGAAGGTAACGCTCAAGTGAATGTGCAAAGGAAGGAAAATTCAAGGATCAAGGGTGAAGGAAGAACCATTCCAACATTAAAAGCAACATGAAGAAGGAAGGACGTCTCAACTTCAACAATATGAAGACTTCAAGGGAGGTGATAATAAGAGAAGGAATTGGGATTGCAAATTTCAAGATCAAGTTGTCATGAACAAAAGACATAAGGGCAAGTTTGAGTTTAAGGGCAAGAAGGGAACTTGAGGACAAGATTTACATTAAGAAGAATTCAAAGAGCGAGGAAAATGAACAAGTTCTATAAATGGAGAAGACTATCACGATCTTGAATTTCCTTCGGAAATCCAAGAAATATTAGAAGGATCCAACAACACAAAGATTGACAAAGCTCAAGACAGGAAGAAAGATTAAGGCAAGATATCAAGACGAGCAATTTTAAGGACGGTCCAAGGAAAAGATTTCCAGAATGGAGATGATGAAGAACGTTCACGAAGATGAAGCAATTTGAGAATACAAGCCATCGCAACCAATCAAAAGCCAAATAATGTTGAGTACCAAAGAGATATTGCTAGAGATGTAGATACTTCTTTATGATGATGAAGAAGTGAAGTTGAAACAATGATTGCAAGATATGCATGCTGAGGTGGTGCCTATTAATCTTCAACCAATCAAAGGATTCCAAGCTGACATGTTCGAGTTCATCCAATCATATTCATTCACAAGTGGACATGTGAAATGCATTTAATGAAATTTTTTAAGCAATTTTCTCATTGGTTCATCCTCAAAAGGATATGTATTTCAAAGCTATGTAATTTTCTCATTGGTTCATCCTCAAAAGGATATGTATTTCAAAGCAATGTAATTTTCTCATTGGATGACATTAAATGATTCTAAGTGGTGGTTGTAACTAACCTAATTAATATTTTTGTAGAATTATCTTGGCTATTGATTCTAAATCAATCTAGGCCCTTCAATGTAACTTGGAGGTCTATAAAAGGCAAAGTCTCCTCATTTGTAAAGGATTATTAGTTTGAGTAGGCGGAGACAAGAAATTGTTGCATTGACTATGTTGAAGTTAATATACATTTTTTATTGAAGATATGGTGGATTCTTGTGTGCTGCTTCTACATTTTGCATGGTTTCTACTTCTCTAAGTTTAGTTAAAGTTCATTGATTGAAATTGAGGAATGTGAAGATGAATGATGAATTCCATGTCCATACCTTTTGTTGCTTGTTGATTGCAAGTCGTAGTGTAAGGTTAGTTTGGATTTGTTAAGTACTAAGTTCAATTGTGGATGTTCATTTGGATTGCACCAAAATTGGGTGTTTTGATGAATGTTTACAATATTAAAATTCTTCATTCCCTTAGGAGATTGCATTATCTTTGTTTAGTTGTTTTATTTGGTGAAGCAAAGCTTGGTTATAGGAATTCACTCATCTAAGCACCATCCATTGATATCATTGTCCTTAGGAATAGCTTAGATATCTCTAAATCTTTCATCCCTTTTGTCATTTATTTGGAGTCAAGTTAGTGTTCCAAGTTGTAGCCACTTTGAGGAGAGGAATTGATAAAGTCCAAGAAGAATAGCGCAAGTCCCTGCATGATTACCAACATATCACATCATTTAACTAAGTTATATCCAACATAAAGTGGAATGTTCGCATTGTAAACCTTGGGGTTGATTCATTTGCTAACACATTTGTTACATTGTTTAGCATTTGAAGTTTCCTTGTTCAAGAGAGGATAGGATACTTAGTTTTTTTTTCTGCACATTGGAATAGTCACAAGACTCACATCAACAAGTAGTACGTGTTAATTCATATGGGCACAATTAAGTCTGCTAAATCATGCACATTGATTGCAAACCAATCTACAAAAGGTTAGGAAGCTTTTTGTTGTTCACATAAGAAGCAAGTGACAAAATCAGAAGCCTCTTCTTGAAGGAAAAACCATAGTCCTCATATGCTTCCAAGGTAAAATTGGTACATTATTGTATGAAAGTGGGGCTTGATAAGCCTGAATGTATGAAGAATTACATACAACGATTTGCAAAGATTCTCTAGAAGAACAATATTATTCTGGTTAGCATTCTCATGAAAAGCAATATCAATCTTCTTGATTCTCTTTTCTAGGTGCTTCCAAAATTGGCATTGGGCAAGGTAAGATATCGGTTGCAATTGCCTCTTTGTCTTCTAAGTAATTGATTTTTAACTTTGTTACTTCACATGACATGTCCTCTTCTGGTGATATATTTGTTTTTATTAAAGCCACATTTATTGCCACAAATTATAATGTCTCCTTTCTATAATAGGATATGATATTAAATAATAATAATAATAAAACTAGAATATAAAAAAAATAAATAATAAAATATAATTACAAGCTAAATAAGTTTAACAAAAGGTCAAGGGATATGCAATAAAGAGTTGTGACTCCCTCAACATAAGATTTAAAAGGTAGGAGAGTTCATTTGAAAAGGGATATGGAGGAAGGAAGAAAGAGGGGAGCATAGGAGTTAAAGAAAGATTAATAGAAGAAGACGGAAATTGGAAGAAAATAAAGAAGTGACTCTTTCAAAGGGCAGCAATAATGAAGGGTTCTAATTATGAAAGTTTGTAACTCTCTCGAAGAGTAGTAATGATGAAGGGTTGTGACCCTTTCAAAGGGTGGTAATTGTGAAAGGTTGTGACCATTATGAAGAGGTGTTATTCTCCCTCACATTGGAGGATACAAAGGAGAGCATATTTCATTCGAGGAGGACATTTAAGGGAGATCAATTTGGGGAATAATGCTTTATGCTTAAAGGGAACAATGAAAAGTGGTGACTCAATCCTTATGAAAGGTGGTGACCCTTCCACCAATAAAGTATAAAGGAGGAGTCGTTCTAAACATTGCAAGGGGTATATTGTGTTGTGAATCAAGGGATAAATAATTAGTACTCAATCAACAATCATTACTCATTAGAGGGAAGATCAAAGTATAATGATGAACAGCAGAAGAAAAACACATATTCAACAAGGATAATTAGATGCAAGCATTCAGGAAAAATATAATCATATCAAGGAAGATCAAAGTGCAATCAGGAAGACATAAGGTAGGTCTTTCAAAGAAGATCAAACATTCAATAAAAGTGAATAATCTAAGATTGAACCTTGGAAGTCTACCAACAAATTCATCAAAGACTTATCTTCAGATCAGGGTCCAAGCATCGAACATACTTAGCAGTCCATTTCATTTGCAAATACAATTATCAATAAATATAGAATCAAGTCATCACAAGTGCCCAAATGACTAAGAGCACTTACATCATGTAAGGAGGTCGAGAGAGCACTTACACCATGTAAGGAGGCCAAGACGACACTTACTTCGTGTAAGGAGGCCAAGAGAGCACTTGCATAATGAAAGGAGGCCAAGAGAGCACTTACATCATGTAAGAAGCCTATAGGCACTTACATAGGACCAAGAAACCCGCTTACAACTACAATCCAAATCCCGCAAGGTGGCATGGGTCTTTGTGAGGATGAGACTTTGATAGGGAGAGTCGGTACAAGCAAACCACTAAGCAAGCAAAGAGGAGGGCTTTGGTATACATCCCACTCTTGGGCTTAGTGTAGAAATGGCTTCAGGAAGACCTATCATGTTTCTTCCTCTAATCTTTAATACACTTGCATAACGCTTTTGATAGTCAATGATTATGATGTAATCTAACCCTAATCATTGAATAGATATATAGATATATTTTTGTATATGTTATATTGTAATATCTCAGACTGATATTTTTCCCGAATACTTCTCAAATAAATCTCTGAAATACAAACAAACACATGCATGCAATATAATATTGATTTCACAGAGATAACCATCAATACATTCCATTTAAATAACTTAAAAAATGTTATTGTATTATACAACAGCAATACGAAACAATAAAACGACAAATGATCCAATCTAAAATACAAAATGTAACAACAAGATTGGATGATCAAGAACCTGTAAATACAATGGTGAACTTTGTTGTGAATCTGCCCCGGAGATGAACTGGGTTTCCATCCAATCCACCGAGAAAGCCTGAAGGTTTTCGTCCTTAGGTTTCAGAACCGAAAGCTGAAGCTTCTTGGATTCTCCAAGAGAAATAAATTCATAAACTAAACATAAACAAATGAGACTCCAAGCCTTCTTTTAAAACTGCAGCTATGACTCTTCAGTTTCCTATCTCTTGTCTTTTCATATTCCCACTTTAAGTCACTTAAAATAAATATAACCGTTAAGTTATAAAGTGACATAATAAATAAAGTAAGGAATCTTCTAGCATTAAAACGGAGGACCAAACGAACTCGGAAGATGACGTGTGATAGCTTGCCGGAAAGCTCTCGGCGAGACACTCCAAGTCCCATATTGAAATGCCAAGAAAACTGAACTCTGCCGACTTACTATAAATAGTAAGTACCCTGGAAACCCTGTGGAAAGTGCTCCGATTGGCCTGGAACTGAAATCACGTAGGCCAAATATCCCACTAATCTGTGCAAAGCCTCGGTTAGCCCATCAGACCACGATGAAAAGGCTAACGACGCAACACGAAATAATGTGCCCGAAAAAGGAGATATTACAAATCATCCCTTCCCGAAGATTGCTTGCCCTCAAGCAATCGGTATCTGCATGCTGTGACCATAATACATGGATCCCATACCAACCTCAGGGAAGTTGCTCCACCAATCTGTCGTGAAAAACTGAAACAAGCAATATGCCCCGACCTATGAAGCCATTCACACAGCAATAATGAATTAACCATTCTAATGTTGTGATCCCAAATCACCCCATGTGCCTGATCAGTCGAATCAATCTACCCTGTGTTGCCATCATATGTGAGAAAAACCTCAATCCAACTGAGAACGTCACTCCAACTGAAATCACAAGCACCTCTAAGGTCAGATGAACGGGGAAACCAAACATCACACCAATCAACTTCTTGGATAATTACCAACCACGAGAATGTCCCTCTTGGATCCCACAAACAAAAGGGCCACCCATCTCCCCAGCTGATTGAAATATCCCGGCGTTCCATGCCCATACTGAGTGAATCACCAAAAATGTCCAACTGCCATAATACTGCCCCTCTGATCTGTAGCCCGAATCGGAAATTGTACCGAAGAGGCAAACTACCAAGACTGCCGGATAAGGCTTCCTCTTGCAAGCAGGGAAGTGTACCCAACCAATCACTCATCCCACACCTATGCAATAATCGGAAAAGAAAGTCCTCCATAGGTGGGTTGAATGAAAACAAAATGCATCCCATACAATGTGGCCAACATGTGATGCACTAACCAACTCCATTGGAAATCCTGAATCATCATTAGGATTCAATAGCTGTCTCTCCATACCCGGAGTCATACAATGCACACCATTGTGTGAAAAATTCACACCAACAAGCATAATCATCATACCAAGCTCAATAACCCCGTACTAAATAAGCTCTACCCAATCGTCATCATCATGCCCAAAATATGTGGTGATAGAATTACCATAAGCATTGGATGAATCAGTACGATAATGTAGTGGAGTCACAACTGCGTGAAGAGGGGAATGAATCAAGGGATGCTCACCAACACAAGACATCTCACCATCAGCGAGAGGTAGTGCAAGGAAAGGCATATCACCCATCATGCAGTAAGACATACCCGCTCATCTTGAACTGCTAATGTAGAAACCAAACTGCTCAACAATTGAACTCACCCCCCTACTCCAATCTGGTGACTAAGACTCATCTCTAGTAACTGACCCTAGGTCCCAAATCCTGCAGCCCATCTCATCTTCATCATGGAAGTAGGAAATATTTTCCTCATCTAGAAAGGGGATTATCAAATGTCAAATCAACACCCATCTCAAACAAGGAATTATCAATTGCCTGAAAGTGATCTAACTCATAAAGAAACTCTGGGTGATCCAAAGATCTTTTGGGACAACTATCCAAGTCATAAGTCTGCTGTATGCTATCAAGCTCCTGAATCACCTCTTGAAAGAATTCGGACCTTTCCTTGTTGTCTTGTTCCCTGTACTGGCTAGAGACAACAATCTGATTTCTTGCTTCCTGTAGAGCAATACGTGTGTGTTCCAAAGTACCTTGGGTAACACCAAGCTCTCTATTGAGCTTATTAACCTCATCCTCCTTTTCCCTCAACTGCTCAGCATATTTCCCAGCAACCTGTAACAGGTAGTCACGATCTGAAAGTAAACACAGATATTCTGATTTCCAATCCTCAAATGCTGTTTTGATCCCCTGTAAATCTGCAACATAGGATCCAATTCTTATACCATCTTGTCCTTTATCCCTCTGAGCCTTCTTGTATAGATCATCAATAATTTGGTGAGTGCTATCATGGTGTACAAGAGCTGCTATAATGGCATCGTCACTGACTTTCAGTTGACTCTTCAAGGCATGCTTCTTCTCATTGTTATTCTGTGATGTACTACAAAAGGGGTCATCCATATCAACATTATGCATGAGTGAGGTGCTGCTAAAGAAATCACACGATTCCTCATTACATGAATCGCTAAAGGCTTCCAATTGATTACCGCAGCCTTTAACCTTGAATTTGTCAAACTTAGCCACCAAGTCACCAAAGTAGAACTCTGAGCACTCTCCACTATGTCCGGAAAGAGATGTATTCAAAATTACATTTTCATTATCACTTGGCTGCAATTTATCCTCTCTGATTAATACCGCAAACATGCTCCTGTGACCAGCCCTCTTGGCATATAAAACAAATCTGCCCTGCTCCCATTTGGTCCTTGCCCATTTCCGAAGATCCTGCAACCTGTATGCCTATTGCTACCTGCTCATTTTTGGTCAATAAATCTTTGAATCTTTCAGCCCGAAGCTTAATCAATTCAGCTGAAAGCTCACATGCCACGGTTGAGGACTTTAGTTCTCCTCTCCAGATTGCCAACACATCTCATTGCAATAGTTTACATATGTTGATATCCTCATCTAAAATCAAGGACATGGTAGTCTTAATGCACGTCTTCACCTCATTTGAATGACGCTTCCTGAAATTACTTAGGAGGCACTGAAATAATTGTTGAACCATTTTATCACAACCGAGATTCAACATGTGACTGAAAATTATAGTACTTGCCATTAACTCCAAGATTTTTACTTGCTTACCAAAGGTAGGATCTCTGTCATTTTTCAGTCCACCTAAACAGTCCACAATCAGCTGTAATACCTGTCTCCAAATGTGATCGGTATAAGGAGTAATAGGGGTTGTAATCCGTGTGATCTCACTGAGACATGAGGCGACTGCAAGCCTAACATCTTTATGTGGATGATTCATAAACCTGCGTTGTACCAAGGCAACCATTGAGGGATGCATAGCCTAATTGAAAAGCCTGCAATCAGATTGATCTATCCTAGATAGATATGAATTTATCTCATCTAATTTGGCAAGCATAATTCCCATAAATTTCTGATCCTCCGATTGCCATCCAAGGCAACATAACTCATTTCCGATTTCAATTTCCTTTCGAATGTCTCTTAGTTGCACACCGTAAAACGTGTCATTGAATTCCTTTGAGAATACTGGGCTTTCCAAGGTTTCCTTTATTCAATTTTCTCCAAGCTTTACGTAAGGGATTGAATCACTTTTGTAATTGCGAAATGCTGTCACCACAATAATAATTCTGATCTCTCCAATACTTCTGAGCAATCCCTGGTTTATACTGGCTGTAGGTGTTCATGTAGTTTACTGGTGCTACCTTATTTGTTTTCAGATTTAGCATGTAACTTATCTCAAGTGTAGCAGTCCTGTGTCTAGTTTTCTCATAAAGATTTAGTTTCAGAATTTCCACTGTCAGATGTGTGTTTATGAATTTGTTCTGGCTGAAGATGAACAAATTTAATTCACTGTAATATCCCAACTATCTGAGCTGGGCAATGACTGCGATAAATTTTGGCTTCTAAGATATATAGGAAATAGTCTACCTCGTTGAAAGGATGCAAGCAGTCATCTCAATTCAAACTTCTCAGACTTGAAGAGTCTCATGTAATCAATTTACTAGTATTAGAGATGGATGTGGATAATTAACTAAACAAAATTGCTGAGGAATGTTATTATCACAGCGAACATGCAACTTCTCTTTTGATATGTAATGATACTATTTGATTTCTCATACAAATTTCATCTTACATTACCACTGTCAACTGAATATGTATGCAAGTGTAAACTTCAATGTATGAACATTCCCAAACACAAAGGAACAAATTCTAGATAAAATAGATTTCAACAATGGATAGAAACAAATGCAGTTTATTCATTCAAATTTGCAAATACATCGTAAGTTGCAGGTGAATATACTAAATACCAATTGAATAAACGGCCAGTGCTGGAGCGGGGTGTGAGAGTCTATTATAGTCGGGTGGTGGATAATGGATACTTGCTACTCGTGACTGTCTGCACAAAGGACTACGCTGCTGCCACCAAGACACTACCAACTTCCTGCCATTATCTGATGACTGCGAATGGAGGAGTCCCTATTCTCTATACCTGTTCCTTCTGGGGGCTTGGCCTCCACACCACTCAATGAATGACCAATGACCTTCGTGCTAGAGGGCAGCACGCATGGGTGATCACTGTTGGTTCACGTTAATATGGGAGTGTGCGTAAGAGCTCAATCCTGTCTTCAACACTCTCGTACCTGCACTTCGACCCTCCCAATCACCAACGGGTCTGTGTATATGTAAAGCGTACACATGTTTAGCTGGGAATGACTGCGGGCAGCTCACAACCCAATCACCAGATAATGGAACAAGCACTGCAACCTTACTCCTTCCGTGTACGCCTAGGACAAACTACTGCCTTAAGTTTACCGCTGTTGTGATAGAGTCATGTACAATAATCAAAGGGTCACAAGGGACCAGTCATCAAGGCGTGACCCGACCTGGAGATGTTATGCCGCCATGTTTGCTCGTATCCGATGGGTCTCCTCATAGTCTTCCTTCCATCACCCACACGAAATGACTAACAGTCAAAAGGCCTGAGTTGAATCTCTCAGCTCGCGCTCGATAGGTAATGTGTATGGGCTAGGACCTCCCAACATGTGTGCAACAACTCACCCTCAACCTCTGCTGTGTAACGAGGATGCAACAGTCATGCAGGTGACCACACGAAAGTCACACGCTGTCTGGACAGTTTGCGTGCTGAAGGGAATGAGCTCGGTCTGCAGAAAATGTGAGCTCCTATACCGATTTGGACTTAAGGCTGTCGGCTGGCATGAACACACAGTTTGTGGTTATTCCAATACGATTCCAGAATTCTTTAGTTCACTACAAGCAATACACTGGTCTTCAATAAAGTTCGACAGCATAAAGAGTGCTGAGAAACACTCTTTTGTTATTCACCTGACTGAATATATATGCAGTTTGATGAATAGTTCCAGAATACTGGCATCAACCACAAGGTTTACGCTCGCTTCTTAATCTTAAGTCACATAAAATCCTCTTCTGTAAAAATATCTCTTCAAATTTTTCTGTAGAGAAACCTCACAGGCTGGCAAGATGTTTAGCTCTGATACCACTGTAATATCCCAGACTGATATTTTTCCCGAATACTTCTCAAATAAATCTCAGAAATACAAACGAACACATGCATGCAATATAATATATATTTCACAGAGATAACTAGCAATACATTCCATTTAAATAACTCAAAAAATGTTATCGTATTATACAACAGCAATACAAAACAATGAAACTACAAATGATCCAATTCTGAAATACATAATGCAACAACAAGATTGGATGATCAAGAACCTGTAAATATAATAGCGAACTTTGCTATGAATCTGCCCTAGAGATGAACTGGGTTTCCGTTCAATCCACAGAGAAAGCCTGGAGGTTTCTATCCTCAGGTTTCAGAACCGAAAGTTGAAGCTTTCTGGATTCTCCAAGAGAAATAAATTCATAAACTAAGCATAAACAAATGAGGCTCCAAGCCTTCTTTTAAAGTTGCAGCTGTGACTCTTCAGTTTTCTATCTTTGTCTTTTCATATTCCCACTTTAAGTCACTTAAAATAAATATAACCATTAAGTTATAAAGTGACATATTAAATAAAGTAAGGAATCTTCTGGCATTAAAATGAAGGACCAAACGAACTCGGAAGATGATGTGTGATAGATTGTCAGAAAGCTCTCGACAAGATGCTCCAAGTCCCATACCGAAATGCCAAGAAAACTGAACTTTGCCGACTTACTATAAATAGTAAGTACCCTGGAAACCCTGTGGAAAGTGCTCCGATTGGCCTGAAACTGAAATCACCTAGGTCAAATATCCTACTGATCCTTGCAAAGCCTTGGTTAGCCCATCAGACCACGATGAAAAGGCTAACGATGCAACACAAAATAATTTGCCTGAAAAAGGGGACATTACATTATGATTGCAAGATTGAAATTGAGGATCACAATATTTTAAAGGAATATGTACTTGGTAAGATGTAACCCTAACCCTAACTTGTTGCAATTGTGCTTCTAGGGAAAAATTCTTGGGCAAATTAGGAAGGGGACATCACACAAATTCTCATAGGTTAGAATTCTTCAATAGATGTTTGTAGGATTGGATATGTTGATATGGATGAAGATTCTTCATTCAGTGGTGTTTGTTGAGTGCCCTCCTTATCAATAAATCTCCTTCGATTCTATTACATCAAATACATAAGTACATACAAGATGGCTGAATTCACTCCCATTTTGGTTGTAGTATGGGAAGCAGAAGATGATGCTCTAGTTTTAGTTGGAAAGACATGATCAGATCAGCCATTTCAACCACCAATATCTTTAATAGCTAAGTTAGCATTATAGACTTACAAGGCATCCTAAAATCTCCTTTTCCAATGGTGTGTTAATGATGTGTTATGGGAAAACAATTTAAAAAGGAGTTTGAAAAAAGAAAGTCTTAGCGAGCTTCACAAATTTTGGAATTGGCTCACAATAATCTATTGAGCACCTTCCTATCTCTAACTTCAAGCAAACCCAATATGTACTTACCTTTAGTGATGATTTTCCTAAATTCTCTTTGTTTTGTATTCTTAAGCAAAAAAATGAAGTGTATGAGCACTTTATTGATTTCAAAGATTTGATAGAGAATTTTTCATGGTATGTTATCAAGATTCTTTAAACTAATAACACTAGGGAATACGTGAATCGATACTTTGAGAAGTTGTGTAAATAAGGCATTGATCTCTTGTATGTGACTTTGTAGAGTCCACAATAGAATAAGGTTGAAGAGTAGAATTATAGTAGCTTGAAAGAAATGGCCAGCTGCATGATTCGTTTTCAGTCACTTGGTCCATAGTCCTTGGCCGAGGCCATAAATTAAGCAAACTATATCCAAAACTGCCCCCACCACAAAGCCTTGAAAGGTATCACTCCTTTTGAAGATTTGAGTGGTAGGGAACCTATAAGCAATAACTCTCAAAGCTTTTGGCTTTCCTTCATGGGCATATATTACCACAAACAAATATAAGGAATTGGAACCATAAAGTAGATCTTGTAGTGGTGTGGGAGATCTAGATTGTATCTCTAGGCATCAATTGTTGTATCATGATACTCAAAAGTTGATCAAGATGAGCGTACAATTCCAAGGAAGTTGTCCTAGCTTATCTTCCATCACTTCTTCTTCCTCTAGTTTGGGTTCCTTGCTTGTTGGCAATGTAGAGGACTCACCTCTTCCTCAAACTCATTTGTTTGATATAGAGGACTACCCTACTTTTCTTGCTTCTTTGCCACTCTAGGCTTGTCAAAATCTATAGGCAATAGGCTCACTAGTCGGAGATCTTTTAGAGATTTGGACGACTAGTTACAACATCAAGGTAATGCTCATATCTACATTGCCACTATTTTAAATCTAAGAAAAGAATTCAAGTGGACTGCAACAACAGAAGAGTTTTCAACTGCTGAAGAGTGAAGTGATAGAGCAACTAATGTTGGCGTTGCCAAACTTTGGAGAAGTTTTCCAGGTCAATTGTGATGCAAGTGGAACAGCTATAAGTGGAGTTCTTAGTCAAGAAGGAAGACCAATAGAATACTTAAGCAAAAAGTTGAATGAGGCAAAGAGAAAGTATTCGGTGCATGATTAGGAAGTTTATGCAATTGTGCATGCACTCAAGAAATGGAGACTTTCTCTGCTGCCAAAAGAATGTGTTGTATACAGATAATCATGCCTTGCAATTTATAAACAACCAAGGTAAGTTAATTCAGAGGCATATAAAGTGGATTGAATTCTTGCAAAGTTATTCTTTTGTTTTGAAACATAGGAGTGGTAAGTCCAATAGAGTTGCGGATGCACTAAGTAGGAGTTTGCTATTGAATGAGCTGAAAGTGAATGTTGTTGGGTTTGATTCTTTGGGTGAGTTGTATGATCAAGATCTAGATCAAGGAAGCATGGGTGGCGTGTAAAAAGCCGATAGGAGTGGATCGAACTCCATGGCTGGAGGATTTTGGTCTAGAGAATTTGTTGTTCAAAGGCAAGAAGCTGTGCATACCACGACGTTCCATGAGGGAGAATTTAAGAAGAGAAAAACATGGTGGTGGGTTGGGTAGACATTTTGGAATCGATAAGATGATAGCTCTACTGAATGAGTTATAATTGGCTAGGGATGAGTGTTGAAGTCAAGAAGATGGTAGAAGGATGCAAAATATGTCAGCATGCAAAGGGTGTGAAGCAAAATATAGGATTGTACCTGTTATACACAGTTTGCGGCTTTGTCTCAAGCTCTCTTGGTCTTGATAACTCAGTATAACATGGGAATCATCTCTAGGTTGTGGGACCTTTGCTAATTGAGATGAGACCTCCAGGTTCTAGGCTGGTTCCTCTTGGATAATCACCTTAATTTGCTTCTTGACATGAAAGTAAAACTTTTGGAGGGAAAGGGATAGAAGGAATGCTTGTAAGGGAAATGACTTGAAAGCAAACTACCTACTAGGTGATGCACCGAAACTAGGGTTTGGATCTCAGTATGTAGGAACGAAATCAATGAAAAGTTCAGGTCTAGTAGGTCACAACTTATTGAATAGGCTTGCATAAATATTTCATAAGAGGGCCTGAGAATAAGACACAACTTGTGACATGCAAACAGACATTCACTTCTACAACTCGGTGTAGGATTGAGACAAGACTCTTAAGGGGGCTTGAGGTATACCCACAAGAACATCTAAATCAGATCAAACACAGTAACACACAAAATTGCAAAAAGCAAGAGGGATCAGGAACCCTAAAATAATCACTGAAAACATGCATATACTTTGATCCAATAAGAGATAATCCAAACAAGGAAGCATAGGGACATGAAGGATTGTCACAAATATCTTTGCAATATTCGAATTATCAATGGGAATTTACAATTGTATGAGCCAGAGGGTAGAAATGATACCATAGATGGCCTTTAAGAAAAGATGAATTTTCTTCTACAAATTGTCCAACTCTTGAGCACTAAAGGCTCCAAAACAATATATACATACTCTTGCACACAGGCAAGAGTCAAAAACCTAACTAGGGTTACAAAGGTTTACAATAAAATATCAAACCCTAGGTGTCCTTCTGATCATCAATGTAACTCTGCAAATATCTCCATCGATTAGATATTCATCTTTGCGTGTTGATCCTGGACTGAGCCCTCCTGCAGACACAACAACTGATGAAGGGTGCTTCCCTTAATACCACAAACACATAACAGATATAGAGAAACAACAACAATATGCAAGAACAGAAAATTGGCTTCTTATTATCTCCACAAATGTGGAATTACAAACTTTCAGAATTACAATATGCAAAGCCACATGGGCATTCCCTTACAATATTCTGTAGGACAAAGCCTCGAACTATTACCCAGATCTACTACCCAGAACTATTCTGAACTGCCTAAGACAATAATACAGCCTTCCTTATATAGGCAATTTTTCCACCGTCTGGGAAGGTTCCAGAATTTTTAGCCAATAAGGCCGACCAAACTTAGAATTATTTTATTTTACATTTTATTACATCATAGTCGGCTCAAGATAACCTTTGAAACCCGAACAGAAATTTTGAAGAAAATTATTTTTCGCCATTTCAGGTGGCCCAACTTCCGAAGACCATAAGTCATCACCAGTTGACCCGCTCGGCTACTATAACCCCATTTCGGAAACGCCACGAAGCGCTCTACAGGCTTGACCCGCGCAAGCGCCCGTCACCCAAATTTTCGACCTCATCCGGGGCCTCTAAAGCCTTCAAAACTGAGTTCAAAGTTTCTGTACCCTGCTGCCAATACCGAAAATCTTCAATATCTTCCAATATACACTTGATCTGGCAATGAAACTTTACTGGCAGACTTATATGACCAAAATGAACCTCCAAGAAAGAAATCAGATCATTCTGAGCACATACGAAAATTACCAAAAAATAGTAACTTTCCATAAATAGTAGCTCTGCACAAAATAGCCCTTATTGAATAAAAACATAAATATTTTTGGGTGATGCAAGATTGCTCTTACACCCAGGATGCTCCTGCATCAGACACCCGGGGTAATTTGAGAAGTGACCCTGTCACGACTCAGGGGTGCAGAGGAAAACCAAGACGGTTAACCTCCTCCTTTGTTAGCCATGATGAATCTTCAACAGGTCGTCCTTTCCATTTGACCAAATATTCTTCATATGTCCTATTCCTTGTGCTTCTGCCAACACGACTGTCCAGTATGTCTTCAATCTCCTTGATATCTGAACTGGTTGCTGGAATATTCCACTGTGCTGCTGCAACCTCATCTTCAACACCTCCTTCATGATACTCTGTCAAATCTGAAATGTTAAACACTGGTGAAATATTCAGCCCAGTAGGCAATTCTACCTCATATGCATTTTCCGAATCATGCTTCTTCAGTATCTTACATGGTCCAAACTTCTTCATTTTCAATTTGTTATATGTACCAACCGGAAACCGCTCCTTCCGCAAATGAACCATGACTTCATTTCCAACCTGAAATTCCTTATGCCTCCTTTTCTCATCTGCCTTAGCCTTATACTGTGCGTTCATCTTGTTAATATGTTTCCTCACCTCCTCATGGATGTTCTTCAAGTGTTCTGCAAAATCTTCAGCTTCAGCACTACTTATTTCTCCTTTATCTATCTTTCTCAATTCAGATGCATTTCTTGGACTACTTCCATATACAATTTGGAATGGTGATTTACCAGTGCTCCTATTGACAGAATTATTGTATGCAAATTCTGCCTGTGGTAAAATCAAATCCCATCCTGTTGGCTTATCTCCAACCAAACATCTCAGCAAATTTCCCAAACTCCTATTCACCACCTCTGTCTGTCCATCAGTCTGGGGATGATGTGATGAACTGAACTTCAAATCTGTCTTCAACTTCTTCCACAATGTACGCCAGAAATATCCAACAAACTTAGTGTCCCGATCTGAAACTATGGTCTTTGGCAAACCATGAAGTCTCACTACTTCTCTGAAAAACAATTCTGCTACATGAACAGCATCATTAGTCTTCTTGCAGGGAATGAAATGTGCCATCTTTGAAAATCTGTCAACCACTACAAAAATTGAATCATGTCCCCGCTGAGTCCTCGGTAAACCAAGAACAAAGTCCATGCTGATATCCTCCCAAGGCTTCTCTGGTACGGGTAATGGCTGATACAACCCTGTATTCTGCTTCACTCCTTTCGCCATCTGACATACTCGGCAACTCTGTACAAACTTCTTCACATCTTGCTGCAACTGTGGCCAATAATACTTCTCACTAACCAAACCAAGGGTTTTATCATGACCAAAATGTCCAGCCAATCCTCCGCTATGCTTCTCCTTGATGAGATTCTCCCTCATAGAACTTCGTGGAATGCACAACTGACTCCCTCTGAATAGCATATCATCCTGGATGATGAAATCCAACCATTTCGTCCTGTCTAGAGTAACAGGTTCTGTACAAGCTTTCCAAGCTTCACCAAAATCAGGATCCTCTGGATACAAATTCTTGAGTTCCTTGAACCCAACCACTTCAATCTGCATTTCTGTTATCAATAGTTGCCTTCTGCTAAGAGCATCCGCAACCCTATTAGACTTTCCACTCCTGTGTTTCAAAACAAATGTATAACTCTGCAAAAACTCAACCCATTTCAAATGCCTCTGATTCAACTTTCCTTGACTATTCAAATATTGCAAAGCTTGATGATCAGTATACAAAACAAACTCCTTAGGAAGTAGATAATGTCTCCACTTCTTTAATGCCTGAACTATAGCATAAAATTCCTGATCATAAACAGAATATTTTCTCTTGGCATCATTTAACTTCTCACTGAAATAAGCAACAGGTTTACCTTCTTGGCTCATAACAGCTCCTATTGCAGTACCACTAGCATCACAATCTACTTGAAACACCTTATTAAAATCTGGAAGTGCTAAAACTGGTTGTTCTGTAACTTTTTGTTTCAACAATTGAAAACTCTTTTCTGCCCCATTAGTCCACTTAAACTCTTTTCTATCCCCTCTCATTGTTTCAGTCAAGGGTCCACAAATACTGCTAAAATTTCTGATAAACTTTCTGTAAAAGCTAGCTAAACCATGAAAAGATCTTACCTCAGTAGCACTTCTTGGAGTAGGCCATTCAAGGATAGCCTGTACCTTCTCTGGGTCCATTTTTAGACCTTTTGCTGAAACTACAAATCCCAAATACACTAACTCTTTCTTCACAAAACTGCACTTCTTCAAATTAATCAACAATTTCTCTTCTCTCAACTTCTCAAATACCATACGAATATGCATCATATGCTCATCCAATGTCTTACTAAAGATCAAAATATCATCTAGGTAATCAATGACAAACTTACCCAGAAATTCTTTCAGAACCTCGTTCATGAGCCGCATGAAAGTGCTCGGTGCATTGGTTAGCCCAAAAGGCATGACTAACCACTCATACAGTCCTTCCTTTGTCTTGAAGGCAGTCTTCCATTCATCTCCCTCCCTGATCTGAATCTGATGATATCCACTTTTCAGATCTATCTTTGAAAAATACACAGCTCCACTCAAACAGTCCATAATATCATCCATTCGTGGCAATGGAAACCTGTACTTGATTGTGATTTTGTTTATTGCCCTAGAATCTGTACACATCCTCCATTCTCCATTCTTCTTTGGTGCTAATACCGCAGGTACAGCACAAGGACTCAGACTCTCTCGAATCAACCCCTTCTGCAATAACTCATGTACTTGTCTGTTCAACTCTTCACTTTCTGCTGGTATCATTCTATGTGCTGCCTTGTTTGGCAAACTGGCTCCTGGAATCAAATCCATCTGATGACTGATCTTCCTTACCGGTGGTAATCCATCAGGTACATTATCAGATACAATATCCTGAAACTCATTCAACAAATCTGCAACCTCTACAGGTACATCCTCTACTTCTTCTTTACCAACTTTTGGAATTAAAGCAAAACACATGCTCATGCCTCATACCATCTAGGAATTTTCTTCCATCAACAAATGTTATTCTTGCATTACCACATACCTTTTCTTCAGTCTCCTTCAATGGTTTTAGCTTATGCCGCACGCCATCCTTTGTCAGGGAATAGGTATTCGCACGACCATCATGTACAACACATCTGTCAAACTGCCACGGTCTACCCAATAACATATGACATGCATCCATAGAGATGATATCACATAGTACCTCATCTTGGTACCCGCCGATCTTGAACTTTACCAGGCACTGTTCACTGACCATGACCTTGTGGTCATCCTGCACCCAGGCAATCCGATATGGATGTGGGTGTTTCTGTCTCTTGAGCTTCAACTTTGTCACCATCTCTTCTGACACCAAATTGTCAGTGCTTCCACTATCAATAATCACATCACAACATTTACCTTCACACTTGCACTTGGTGCGAAACAAGCTCCTCCTTTGCTCAGGTTCATTCTCACCACTCAACAGGACTCTTCTGTTAATCAACGTTTCTCCTCTTTCAGCATCTTCAGAATTTGATGATCTGGCATCTTCATCTACATGTGCAACTCTGGCCTGGCCTTCATTTCTCCTGTCTGTCCTGCCTTGGCGCTGAGGACATTCAAATGCCCTATGACCTTCTTCTCCACAGTGAAAACATGTTCCACGGAAGCCACCTCTTCCAGATCCTTGTCCTCTTCCTCTTCCTCTCTGATCTCTATTATTCTGATCCTGGAAGCGATTGGAATTATTTCCTCGCTGATTCTGACTGCTACTGGCCTCATCCTTCTTTTTCGGATCTTCATTTCGGCCACCATATGATCGTCCACCAGATCGTCCACCGCGACCTCTTCCGTTTTGTCTGCTCTCAAACTTCTTGTTCAGCTTTTCCTCTACTTTTAGGGCAAACTGGTATGCCTCTTCAATACTGCTCATTCGGACCAGATTCAGCTCCTCCTGAATGCTTGGCCTTAACCCATTAAGGTATCGGGCAACTTTCTCCTTATCAGCTTCTGCATGGCCTGTTTTGATGAGAAGTCGATAGAACTCCTCTGTATACTCCTGGACAGATCTTCCTGCTTGCTTCAAACTCTGCATTTTCTTCAGTAGGTCAAGCTCATAATCAACAGGAATGAACTGTCGCTTCAATTTATCCACCATCCGATCCCATCTCGTGATTTTCTCCTTTCCCCTTCTATTTCGCTCCAACTGAATCTCTTGCCACCATATCTTCGCATGACTTTTCAATCTGGCCTTCGCAAATTTGACCCTATCAGGATCTTCAACATCTTCATACTCAAAATATTCCTCACATTCATTGATCCAGTCGATCAATTCCTCTGGGTTAAGATTTCCAGAAAATGCAGGAACCTCAATCTTAGGTCTTTTCCCAATCTTGGAAATCGCCCGAAAAAGTCTTTCTTCCTCCTGGTTCACAATTTCAACTTCTCCTCCTTGATATTCTTCTTCGGCTTCATCCTCACTTTCGTCTCTGACATTAAGATTCATTCCTCTACGAATCTCTTCTTGCAATGCTCGCACTTGTCTCTGCAACTCTCTAACCTCAGGTGTCACAACACCAGGTCTTCCGCCACGTTCTCTTCGTGGAGGCATTTTCGCGATGCGCGCTGAAACCCTAGCCACGGTCCTGATGCAAACTGCCTCACAGTCGGCGATCTGTTTACACACTCAAGAACTCCTGCTCTGATACCACTTGATGAAGGGTGCTTCCCTTAATACCACAAACACATAACAGATATAGAGAAACAACAACAATATGCAAGAACAGAAAATTGGCTTCTTATTATCTCCACAAATGTGGAATTACAAACTTTCAGAATTACAATATGCAAAGCCACATGGGCATTCCCTTACAATATTCTGTAGGACAAAGCCTCGAACTATTACCCAGATCTACTACCCAGAACTATTCTGAACTGCCTAAGACAATAATACAGCCTTCCTTATATAGGCAATTTTTCCACCGTCTGGGAAGGTTCCAGAATTTTTAGCCAATAAGGCCGACCAAACTTAGAATTATTTTATTTTACATTTTATTACATCATAGTCGGCTCAAGATAACCTTTGAAACCCGAACAGAAATTTTGAAGAAAATTATTTTTCGCCATTTCAGGTGGCCCAACTTCCGAAGACCATAAGTCATCACCAGTTGACCCGCTCGGCTACTATAACCCCATTTCGGAAACGCCACGAAGCGCTCTACAGGCTTGACCCGCGCAAGCGCCCGTCACCCAAATTTTCGACCTCATCCGGGGCCTCTAAAGCCTTCAAAACTGAGTTCAAAGTTTTTGTACCCTGCTGCCAATACCGAAAATCTTCAATATCTTCCAATATACACTTGATCTGGCAATGAAACTGTACTGGCAGACTTATATGACCAAAATGAACCTCCAAGAAAGAAATCAGATCATTCTGAGCACATACGAAAATTACCAAAAAATAGTAACTTTCCATAAATAGTAGCTCTGCACAAAATAGCCCTTATTGAATAAAAACATAAATATTTTTGGGTGATGCAAGATTGCTCTTACACCCAGGATGCTCCTGCATCAACAACTTCGATCCATCTACCCACTTGCAACTCCACTAAGTCATGAAGGCTTCAAATCCAATCTTGGTATGATACCTGGGTTTAAAATGATTAACCCTGCAAAAGGTGGCGCCAAGCTCATTAAAGCTTCAACAAGACGTGGTACCCTGTGAAATCCGTGGTGCCGACGATCAGATTGTCTACTTATCATTTTCTCAACCATCCCTGTCCTGAGGAATTCAATTCCAGCTACCTATTTGTCGTGCATGGCCGCAAAACGCAAACCCTAGCAAAACCTTCGCAGAGAAATATTTAAATTTGAATATCAACAGCTAGCCCGGTCATTTTAAAACGTAGCTGTCGATGCGAAATCTTCTCGGCAGATGAACGGCTCAGATTAACCTGGCAACAGTTTATAAAACCCTTTGAACGGTCAAAAATCCATCTCGGCATGTTTGGACCAATGAGAATCGAGCTTTTCTACACGTCAGCATATTTGGACCCACCTCGAGCCTCTCCTTTAAGTCGTTCAGCGACTACGCGACTGAAGACTTCCTCTAAGTCGCAGAATCCTTTCCACCTCCGCCAATTTATTTAGAGATTCAGCGAACAAAGCGTTCGCTGAATCGCTAAGCTGTTTGGAGCACCACCAAATCATTTCGCGAATGAGTGAACATGTGAAACTCGTCGGGATCGCCAAATACTCTATCAAACCTGGGCCCAGACTTGCCACTTGGCAATCTTTCATTTGCTCAGGCCGCTTCAT
This sequence comes from Chamaecyparis obtusa, assembly GCA_027943335.1. Taxonomy (NCBI): domain Eukaryota; kingdom Viridiplantae; phylum Streptophyta; class Pinopsida; order Cupressales; family Cupressaceae; genus Chamaecyparis; species Chamaecyparis obtusa. The sequence goes on along the minus strand of BSBK01002306.1, from coordinate 15,738 downwards.
AGGCACACACCTCGACAAGTCCCTCTGACACGGACCCCACTCAAACAAGATTCCAATCTAATGGTTGGCGCAAGATCTCATGGCTACAGAATATTCCTTACGCTCACATGCCCATCGTAGATCTCTTTTAACCGGAACCCCCTCTGACACACCGAACCCACTGGAAATCTAGTCATCACCACGCGGACCAATCCAATCCAAGCAAGTTAGCACATAAGGACCCACCGGAGGAAGCTCTGACACCAACCAAGATCGGTGGTTGTCGTAAGATCGCAAGCCCTGACACAAACCCTTGAGAACACACACCGGTCGTCGATCCTCTGCAGATGTCAGAGCCTCTGACCGCTGAAAGGGGCCGGTCCCACTGACACATTTCCACCTGTATTCGACCTCAGCCAATCACAAGCCGCCAAAATGGATCCACGTAGCATTTGTCTCTGACACAGGACCCATTGACAGAAGCCAGGCGATAAAGTAAGATCTACGGCTGCCGCTATACCGCCATGATAAAACACGTGCATCTTGAGCCCCCGGTATAACGACGACCACACGATCTGATCGGAACTTAACTCGCCAAGGAAGATGGCCCCACTGACACATTGCTGAATCAGACACCGCCGACGAATCAGGAGCTGCCAAATAAGATGAGGTGGCACCGGTCCCACTGACATGTTAAACCCTGTAGGCAGGAGAAATCGACGATCGTCGCAAGATCTGATGGAATCTTTCGGGGCCATAAGATCATGCGACCACCGTCAGATCAAGAATCTTATCCTGGCCGCTTGAACTAAGACCGCCAACTTAAACGGTAACCGCTCGCGAGATCGTTGAGTGTTAAGGAGTTAACCGCTAGGAATCGGAGACTTGGCAATTGAAGGATTTATAAAGGCACGTGCAAATTGGATGACTTAAGTGACCAGAATAAAGGTAACATGAAAATATAACGAGGCCAAAGGGTTTTAGGGCCTTTTTTGGAATTTTTTGGATATAATGGCTAGTTTTTCAAACTTTTCAACTGCAGACCAGGGAGATAACAAATTTGCAGAGGCCAGCGAACAGGGGATAAATCCATGAAAATTTCAGGGATGGTAGACAAGATGAAAACAGAGGCCTGGGGATGATTTTCAGCCAAATTTGCATGCACAGGGGAATTATGGTAACAGTACCAGCCATTGTCGATACCAAAGAGATAGTGGGAACACATTAGCATGGATTTTGTTTTGGGGCTGCTTCGAACTCAGCGAGGTAATGATTCAATTTTCGTAGTTGTTGATAGATTTTTTAAAATGACTCATTTTATTCCCTGTCAAAAGACTAGTGATGCTTCCCACATTGCAAATTTGTTTTTCAAAGAAGTAGTTCGGCTACATGGTTTGCCTAAAAGCATAATCTCCGATTGTGATACAAACTTTGTTGGGCATTTTTGGCGTACATTGTGGAAGAAGTTAGGTACACGGGTTTCAGTTCAGCGTACCATCCATAGACTGATGGTCAAATTGAAGTTGTCAATCAGAGTTTGGAAAATTTGCTGAGATGTTTGATTGGTGATAAACCAAATTAGTTGGACTTGATGTTCCCTCAAGCAGAATTTGCTTACAATAATTTAGTTAACAAGAGTGTGGGTAAGAGTCCATTCAATATAGTGTACGGTTACCACCCAAGGGGTGTAGATGACTCAGGGATAGTGCAGATTTAATAAGGACAAATGTTGTAGCAAAGTACATCAGAGACTTGCATAAAGAGGTAAAACAAAAGTTGGATAATTGTACTGCAAACTACAAAGATTATGCTGACCTGCACAGAAGAGAGGACTTTTAGGTTGGAGAGTTAGTTTGGGTTCATTTGAGGAAGGAAAGGTTCCCATAGGGAAGTTATAAGTTATAACAAGTTAAAATGGAAGAAGATAGGTCTTTGCTGGATCTTGAAGAAGTTTACAGCCAACGCCTATAAAGTTGACCTTGCTAAGAACAAAGATATCTCTCCCGTCTTCAATGTCAATGATTTGTATAAGTATTATGAGGGAGAGACTAGTGCTTAGACACATCTGCCTATAGATGCATCTGATGCGACATCATGGGTAGATCAGTTATGTGAGAAACAAGCTGAAGAGGTGGATGAAATCCTAGATATCAGGGTTGCTAAGAAGACATGCAGAAAGGAATACATGGAGTGCCTAATTCGATGGAAGGGGAAACTAGTTGTATAAGCATCTTGGTTGAAAGTAAATGAATTGGTTAGTTTGGAATTTTGAATCCAGATTGGCCTGAATGTTCATGAGCTCCCACTCATGAAACATTTCTCCTACTAGGGTGTCTGATGCAAAACATCTTGGGCGCACTAGCAATCCGCATCAATTGTACATAGTTCATTCTATTGGTGGGGTTTTGTTTTCAATTTTGGCTTGCTTCAGCTGGTTTGGTTTAGTTTGGAGTGCCGACCAGGTGTGTTTCTAATCTCCTATATCTGCTACGGATCAACAAGATTGTAATGTCCCCATTTTGAGCTAGCATTGGAGTTAGTGGATTTAGCCTATCATTGGGTCCTTGTAGGCTAATACTGGTGATTAGAGGACCTTGAGGTGGGTTTTGGCCCCTTTTTGAAGGACTTACTATTTATAGTAAGTCAACTTATGGTTCTACTGAGCTCAGAGGATTTAGAGGAGTTATATGATGCTTTCAGTTTTTATTTTCGGCTTCCAGTTTGGACTCCAAGATTCTTGGAGGGAGCGTCTATTTTTAGTAAGTCACCCGTCAGGTTCATCCATCATCTTTCATCATCAGGATCACTCTTGTGCTGTCAGATTTTGATTCTGTTACTTCCTCAGTTGTTTTCGCAAGATGGGTGAATTATGATTATTATTTAATTAAATCGGCTAAGGTTGCCATTTTTATTGGGAATGTATTTTGGGCATCTTAGTGTTATAGCTCGTTGGAACCGGGTTGAAAAGTTTAAAATCCTGAGCTCATAAAACAAGGACCCTATGTGTCAGAATAACATTATTTTAATAAAAGGGTCATTTTTAGCATTAAAGTGAAGAGAAATATAATAGTTTATTATATTTCAAATGTGCACATAAAGCAAAGTCTTTTGTAAGTGAAAAGTGTGTGAGAGAAGATATCTTTTATTATAAAAGCAATGCTTTGGGCAAAAATGAATTCATTCATGGACTTGTGATTTTTTATTGAAATTGGAGAGAGGAGAACATGGCTAGGGTTTGAGGACTGATTCCTCATTTTGCAATTTGAATCATTACTTGTTAATGGTGAATTTTGCTTCTGATTCACTTGAGATTCTTTTCTGGTTAAATTAATTCAAATTTGATGCTGAAGTATATCAAATTTGAGGAGTTGTGAACAAATTCTGAATTCAGAGGTGGTTCGATTTTTCTTCCTAGTGTTTATTGTGTTGAGTGGAAGGCTGTTTTATTTTCTACTTGGTGCTGTGATTAATCAGAGCTGTGATCAATCAGAAGGCAGCGTGGGGTAACAAGAGTTGCAGACTACACTGAAGGAAGCTGCGTTTCATCCAGAGGCTGGCATATTTGCTCATAGCCAGCTCGTGACTCCCAAAGAGGCTGTGTCACCTTGCTAGCAAGCTGCATTTCCTACCAAACAGGCTGCGTAATTAATATTGGAGGCTGGAAATCAATTTTGATTGATTGCATGAATATCCAACCAGGCTGCGTTGGAATTGGAGAAGCTGCGTTCTCTTTCTTGGAGGTGGCTGAAGATTCATACAGGCTGCGTTGACTTTCTTGAATGTTATTTTTAATTCTACAACATTCATACAATTGCCAGGTGCCAATAGTTGTTGGATAATTTGATGTTTATAAGCATTGCCACTTCTATAATTTTGAATAATTGATGATCGTTCAAAACATATTTAGTCTGATATTATTTATGATATTTAAAATTGGTGGGAAATTTCATTTGAAATAAACTTAAACAAAACACAAAGATACAATTATTGCAAGTAATTTCAGAAAAAAGAATTATATTTAGAAGGAGCCAGGCAGGCTCTTCACAAAGACTCGAAAATGTTCTCTCCAATCTGAGTTTTTCTTTGATGGTGCAGTGTTCATCAGGGATTGAGGAGACTCTCCTCGAGAGCTGAGGTTTCTTGCTCATTGGGGATCGACACGAGACTTAAAAAGTCTCTCCCCGAGAGCTGATGGTTCCTGCTCATTGGGGATCGAGGAGACTGAAAAAGTCTCCCCAATAGCCAATGGTTCCTGCTCATCGGGGATCAAGGTGACTTAAAAAGTCCCTCCTTGATGGCCGATGGTTCCTGTTCATTGAGGAGACATGAGGGAGCTTCTGCTGATGTTCGATATGAGTAAGTCTATCAGTCATCGGGAAAACACAATTGAGCTTCTACCGATCTTTGATATGAGAAAGGCTTCCCGATGGAATGTGATGAATTTCCTGGATCAGGTTAAGACAGGTGGCATGCTGCGTTTGGTCTGGATTGGTCGTAGGTTTAGCCACAAAGGTTGATAGTTGAACTTCCACCACAACCAATAAAAGACCAGAACGAACCGTTGGAAGGTGGTTGTGCGAGAAGGAAAAGAGGTGAGTCTATTCCAAGAGCAGGAGAAGATTGCTGATGCGGTTGCTGTTGGAGGGGAAGTAATTGCAGGCTTGAGCGGAATTGCAGATCCGAACTAGAAAACAAGTGGATTCTGAAAATCCATTTCAATATTTGAATAGAGCATTTCACTCTTTTTGTAAATGTGAATTTTTCTGTTGTGTGATCATTTGCTGCGTGGGCTTATCCCCGGCCATGACTGCTTCATAAGTTGACATGGCTCTGACCTGGTTAAATCTGGTCAAGTCCATGTTTTCTTGAAAAAATGCAGGTTATTGAATAATCCACATCAATAACTAATATTTTTCCATATTTTTTTCTGTCACATTCTTCAAAACTAAACCTGTGCAATTGAATAATCCACATCAATAACTTACATATATTTTTGTCATATTTTTCCATTTTATTAGGGTGAAATTTGCCATTCTTTTCTGATTCTAAACCAGTGCAATTGAATTTCCTGTATACTTTCAGAATGCTGTGTCAATGCCATGTAAATTTAACGCTACTATGCTTACCATTGTTTGCCCTGCACTTCTAGAGGAGCAAATAAGTTAAACAAGGCAATATGAGGAGGAAAACTAGAAGAGAGGAATAGAAGTGTGGTAAGACATGCACTCTAATAAATAGCATTAGAGGTGTATCAAGACAAATTATACTATGTTTGCCTGTGAGAATGTCAAATCTTCAATTGAAGTGTATGCTTTAGTCTCACTATATTCATGTCCGTAATATGTGTATTGCAAGTAATGTTTGGTGACGGCAAACTTCAATTGGCAGAAACCTGGCATCATGACCTTGTTAGAAATCCACTGAGTTCTCATCTTTTAAAATAAGAGTTAAGTGATGTTCATGTAGCTGTCATCAGATGCTTAATGTTCAGTATTTGGATTTGAATTAGTTAATATTAAAGAAATGGCTAGTAATTTTTGTTAGATCAATGAGTTTGTAGATCTTTGGTTCCAATTTGAATGTTTATGGTTCAGTCGTTTGGTAATTAAGTCTAAGGTTAGAGGCACAAGCGTTTGATATAACATCAATCTTCATAGGAATCTGAAGGCACATTATTACCAGATATTTAGACATACCAAATTTTGTTTTCTGTACCTCATTTGAGTTTTTTTAAGTATTAGTATTACCTTATATTGCTAATTTTGTTATTGTATGCAATGTTTATGTGTATATTTTTTGCACATTGGTTCTTATTTGATTTTTCTTCTTTTTGGCAGACATGACAGATGTAAATGTGGGCAAAATTGAGAGTGAGATGAATAATGTGGATGATATAGAAAGAGATAAGTTGTCTGCTGGATCAAAAAGGAAATCATCTAAAAGAGATGACAAGAAGCATAAAGCAAAGGATGGAAGGGATGCCAAATTAACGAAGAAAAGCAAAATTAAGCTATAATTTATTTCTCATGTTTGGGTAGTTTAAAGAGTTGCTTGATATGGAAAGCTAAGCACAAGGTTTTTGCTACAAAGTTAATTTATTGTGTGTTTTAAAATATCTGTTGGTTCTGACAATGTTGTAGTCAGAAACTAATTCTAGGCATTCATGAGGCCAGTGACAGGTGTTTGACAGAAACATCGTTGTTCTCTTTTGGAGCATCTAAATGGTCAGGCTAGCTCATTTTTTAGCTTATGTGCAAGAAGAATGTATCGGACACATTGATCCGACAAGTTGTGTAAAGTCTCCTTTTGTGTTTGTTGCAATGGACATTAATTGGCTTGCAAAGAAATGAAAACCTAGAATTTTGTTGCAAATGAAAAATGGTATTAAACAGGATCCATCTGTGACAGTAAATTCTGGATGCATTTGGAGGCCTCGCTATGTACATTTTGTTGATAATAAATTTTTACAAAAAATTATCTCGTTGATCTAAATTTGTAGTCATAGAAAATTTGGATGCTATATTGACAGACCTGCTTTAAAAAGGTTATTTTTAGGTAAGAACGTGTTATTTTGATAGATATTTGTACTATCAGAATAAAAAACTTTGAATATCAAGATTCTAGAAAAAGTCATATTCAATATTATGCTTTTGGTCTTCTTGATGGATCATGGAGCATGTTCCAAAATATTGATGCAAAAAACACTTACACAGTCTATACCTGAAGCTCTATCAATCATGTGCTTTGGATATCAAAATACATTTTTTAATATCATGGTGGTATATTCTATCAGCATACCATCTTTTGTATGAAACATGTATTTTGATTTCCTTTTGTATGAGGTATTGAGATGAAAAATTTAATTCATAACTGCGAATGATTTCCTAGATACACTTGGAGGGGATTCCTCATCTTCATTCAATGATAATTACTTTTTGTGCAAATTTGTTCATACCTTTTAATATTTATGTGCATTTTCCATCAACTAGAAAGACTTTGTAATATCTAAAATTTTACTGTAAAATTTTATTTCATTGAAAATACTATTTTAAAAAAAAAATGTTGAAATGCCATTTTATTATATATAGAGGGAAATGGGGTCTGAGGATGCCTTAAAAAATGACAATCCAAAAGAGTCAGTGAAGGGAAATCTGAAGCAAAAATCAGGTGGTCATCACATTCGTTTCATTTGCTAAAATATACATATTTTATTAGAATATCCTTCACTATCTTCCCAGGCATCTTTGTCAACAAATCCTTCGCAATATTCCTAGTCATCTTCGTGGACAACATGGATACCATATAGAATTTCTTTTCACAATTGTTTGTTCTAGTATTGATGTACCTGCAATCTTTATATATGGAAAGTTTATACAGAAAACTCATATCTCCATTTTGCAAATTGGGATATTGTCCTCGTGCTGTTTGATAATATCTGAAAGTTACCTTATAGTATTAGCAGAAAAGAGGATACCACTGCCAGCTTCCAAAGTTTTTCATGCTGCTCAATATATTGCTTAGCCTATCCACAATTGTTAAGGGGATCAATATCTTCATTTTGTGTAGGATATTATGCACTGGTCTGGACAAGACGCTTATAAAGGCTGCATTCTGATCGATATACCTTTTGCTATATTTTCAATGATCCTTAAAATGCCCGAGATATGCTACAGACAATCACCAATTATGGATTTCTACTTATCAACCCTGTATAAAGTCCTTCAAAACATTCATTGTCTTATCAGCTAAACAGGTTTTTTTTTTCTTTTTTTTTTGTATTGAAGAATCAGCTAACATGTTCATCATAGTTGCAGAATTAGCTAAACATGTTCATCATAATTGCAACATCATATAAAGGAGTGCATATCAGTAAGCAGTGCTGCACAAAAAAACAGATAGACTGAGACACAGTTACACTAGAAGAAACCCTCAAAAGGTAGAAAGATCCATGAGCGAGCTCCTACTTGGCACATCATTATTCTCGAGTCCAATTGAAGTATATATAATGCATTTGAAGCAAAAGAGTTTAATAATTATTTCAACCGACTCCTAACACTTGCAATATTCCTTTGCACCATGGAAGCCTTGCTCCTTCACTTAAGCAATTATAAGATGAAAATATAAAGGCATTTTTTGTGCCAAAAGGAAGTTCAGGCCTTGAGAAACTGAGTTGAAATATAAAATAAAAATTCCTTAATATTCCACTCACTGTGTTTCTTTCTAGCAATTGTTCAGAAGTAATAAAATATACTTGATTCTATTTTCTAGCAATCATAGAATAGGTTAGAGTGAGTGAGGAAGAGCTTGCTACCTTTAGGACTTCGGACCATATTGTAGGTTCCCTCTAGACACCATTTTGGATTGAAAAAAAATGTATTAGAATGACCTTATTGTTTTTCCCGCTATCGTCAGGGAAGTAAAATTCAAAATGTATGTGTTTAATATGGGTATTTAAACTTGAGCAGCAAGGGTTGTAGGAATTTTCAGTTATGAATAGATCTAGGATTCCTTCACTTGATTTGTGAAAAACTCCAAGTTGAAGCTATAGGAGAAACACACGAGGGAGGGAGATTGGTTTGAAAAAGAAGACGTTCACCTCTAGAGTTGTCACCTAAACAAAAACAAGAGCCATCAACGAAGAGATGGAAACATCAAGCAGTCGACCGCATTAGTTAGATAAAGCGTTTCACATGATTCCTTAGACAACCTAGATTACGGAAGAGAGAGCCAATCCCATAGGTGATAAACACGAAGGTACCAACTACACCTGTCCCTATCCAATATCTTTGACTCTAGAAAGAATTGAAGCCACCATAAAATCATTTTCTTCCTCCATTCTAACAATTTTTAGGGGAAAGGCTTTTGAGTTTTTTCTGACCAATTTTTTTTAAGTTCTCTTTCAAACTTATGATTATGGCATTGATAACATTGATAACTAGAAATTGAAACTATTTCTCACCACATTGAAGGAATTAAATTTATGTTGATTCATGGGTTTGACAACTGACTCCAACCATACATGGGATGGGATGGGAATAATTGTTTCTAGATACGTATTAGAATTGTTATAGGGTTAGAAACAGGAAAGATGTGCTCTTCAAGATAAAACAGAGCAGACTACTTAAGGCTGATTCTTATGTCTATAGGTCTTGCAATAATTTAGATAAGTAAAACCGCTTTCTTACCACTCTCTTAAGTGGAATTGATGAAGAAGCTCATGAGGCTTTAAGGCTTTATGGGAAGAAGGGATATAAACAAACTAATTTTAAGGACATTATAGAACTCGATAGGAATCACTCTTGTCCCAGGACAAGAATTATGAAGATTTAGCAATAAGTATTGTTGATGTCATCATAATGGAGGAGCTAGAAATCTTGAAAATTGATGTCTTACGCCTAAATAACATGTTAGACAAGATGCAAGCCAACAATAGAATCACATAACCCTTTCTACTATCATAAATGTACAAATAAGAATTGCTTAGAGAGCCCCTTGAACCAAATTGTGTTTGAGATATTAGAGAAAAAAACTACCCTACAAGTGAGTGCAATAGGATGCTTACAATTAAAAAATGGATTGAAAAAGGTACTCCTTAGTTTGAGGAGTTAAAAATCATAAGCCAAAGAGTTTCGATTTGATTATCTTAGATAATTTAGACCAAGAGTTCCCTCTAATTGGATGACAAATCAATAGGTGAGACCATGCAATATACCAACAACATTGGCACCACCATAATGACAACCTCCATGTGTACAACCTTAAAAGTTAAATCTATCATGGCCCATTTCTCCAAAGTGAAATCAAAATATGAATTAATACCGATAGTCTTAGATGCCTTAGTATAGGGGCAAAGGAGATATAGAGCCCACATTTGTTGCTTGGATTGTCACAACCATGACCTCAAAACACAAATAAGTAGATAAACCAAACACAATCGACTATTAAGCATGTAGCTAACCGTAAGAACAATCGACTATAATGTTAAATTTATAATAGAAATTAGAACACAATAGTTTTGAGCATAATAGATATTAATGAGATATAATCATGTTTTGGAAAGACGTTGGCAAGGGAGGAAGAAACGTCGCAAGAGAACAAAGATGAACATTTGCTAAGAGAAACACACAACTAGCCCAAATTTCTCTAGCCCGAATTTTACTAGTGCATCAACAATAGCATTTTCCTAATAACTAGCAACCACTATTAGCTCCAAAGACTTCCATAATGCTTCCTAATAATTTAAATTAGTTAAGGAACTTCAAAAAGACTTCAAATATATGCCCAAGATAAATCAAATACTTTGTATCAAGACACCAAGAAGGAAGAAGAAACTTCTAAACACCATACACATGGGAGGAAATTTTTGATGTTATGTTAATAAAAATAATTTCTCATCCAATAAGCTCTATCATTTCAATAATAATTAAAATGATGACCATGTCTAATGTGTAAATTAATCTAACATTTGTCATCAATGTGATGACAACAAACAATAGAGACATTGTTAATGATTGGGATACAACCTAAATCCATAATGTTGCAATTGGTATATCAATTAGTCATTAAGCTACATAGAGTCCTAAAAGATGTTATTGTTATGATCAACACTTAGGATCATCTAATGGAGTGACTTATCCTCTGGACAAAAAGACAAAAAATAGGATACCCCATTATCTTAGGATGCCCTCGGTTAGCCACAACCCTCATAGATTAGTGCCTATTTAAGGCTACAATGTTTTATGATCATGCAAGCTTCCCCTTATAGCATTTAACACATTCCAATGGACATTTAAAAATTACTAACTTACAATAGTCTGTGTCCTACAAATGACATACAACCTAATTGTTAATAATCCCTCTATAAGAACACTTTTAATATTTCTATGAAAGCAATTATTTCATTCGTTGAACAAAAGAAATCAACAATATTCTCAACACAAAAATATAAAATAGAGAACTCAACAATCCTTTGTCATTTTATTCAAAAGAAATTTTTTTATTACAAATTATAAATGATAATGTTGAAGCTTGATTTTCATATAGTTCAATTGAAATGAAGATTAATATTACAAATAATTTATTTATAGACCTTCATACTCTATATGGCACATTTATCCTCTAGAGACCAAAGCCCACCTAAAATTACATATCCCACAATCTATTACTAATTGGGTCATATCCCCATTAATAGACAACGTAAGCATGCGGGCTCAAAAGCCAAATAACATGTGTCACATGCTATAATTTATAAGTAAGCTCTACTGAAAAAGAATTAGTAGAACAACCCATTATGAGGCTATACTCTTTTACATCGTTCAACCTATAAAGTTGTTGAATTCAATAGAGAACCAAATTTGAATCAAAGTTGTCTGATGAAGATGTTGGTAAACAGATTGTCCTTCTTGTCCTCCTTTTATTTGCCCAATTTTATAACGAAGAACAACTTTACACAACAGTTGGGAAACCGGTTTCTAAGAATATTTAGTTTCCCTCTGAATTGAGGTATAGCTCCCTATGCAAATGATATTCAATGAATTATGTTTTATCTCTAATTCCTACTGCAGGGTATGTTCTTAACCAGAGAACAACAGAGGCAAAACCAAGCTAATCCTATCCAGGACTAACTCAGGCAGATTTAGATTCTAATTCTAGCCAACTTCAGGAACTCATGTTAGCTTGTGGTGACTAATCAGGAAAGTACTATCCAGGAAAGTACTGTACACTTTTCCTCCCGACCTCGCCGGGGTTTGGGGCCGGGCCGGGCCCCGAGTGGGGGTTTGGGGGCGGCAGCCCCCAAGAGCAGGGGTTCTGGGGCGCAGCCCCCGAGGAAATTTTTTTTGAGGCCGACTACTTTTTCGATTATTTGGGCCGACTACTTATAACTCATTCTAACCCTAAAGCGGGAAAATATTGTATAATATGGCTTAGGGTTAGGGATTTTCATGATGTATGATTTTAGTACTTGCGGCAGAATTGGGCTGTAAGGGATTACGGATTGTAATCAGGTTGTAATCACTGGATAATAATAATATTGGACTCGCTGTTGGTGGACGTAGCCCAGGGATTGGGTGAACCACGTTAAATCTATGTGTCTTGTGTTCTATTCTGTGTGGTTTATTATTTTCTGATATTAGTTATATTTGTACATAATTGTTATTTCTGCCTTGTTAATCCTAACAACTCACACATCCTATGACTTCCAATGTTGGTAATGCAAGAATGCTGTTAGTTTTGTAAATGCAATGTTATGAGAAGATTAAACATTCAAATCTTTGCAACAGGAAATGACAGTACTTTGATCTACCATCCAATCACCATTTGAACAAGAATACAAGACAATGCTCAAAACTGATCATAACAATACTCCGATTGAAAATAATCAGAAAAGTGTTGCCCAAATATTCTGATTCATAACAAAACTTTCCTTGTTTTAAACACACAAACACAATACTTTGATCATATTTGCTTGCAAACTATAGCCAAATCTATTACAAAAACTGAACATTAATCTCAATGCATGAATGAAAATATAGAAATTAAACATGCTCTCTCCTCCACTCCAGCTCTTTGACTGTATGCAGAAAAAGGAAGCACATGGACAGTAAAGAATTGACACCAAGTATGATTGTCTTTGCAACCTCTCTTCATGCCAAAAATTTTCTGACCCTTGCATTTGCTTTTGCTACAGTTTATATAGGAATTACAACATGCATTCTTTCATGGGAATACAAAACATTTCAGCTTCTAGAATTTGAGCAGACTGAAGAAAGATACTTTTGAAATTAAAAACAAAAAGGAACTCCAAAAGACTCTGTCTTTTCATATAATCTGCCTTTGAGAATTTGAAGTGAACAAACTCCATCCATCGACATGAACTTGGGAATGCTACATAACATCTGCATGCATCCATAAACATCTGACCATCCCTCTGTATTAGACTTCTCCTTGTTTTCATATCATAAGGAATCATCCTTGATACAATTCTGATTACAAATCTAAATCTGGAAGGAGTATCACCTTATTATCATGAAAACATCTAATAAGGTTACTATATTTTAACTAGTCTGATACTCAAACGAGATTCCTTTCTGTTCTAGATGCATTAATCAACTCAGTTTTGAGACCTCAATATTGTACAATTTCTTCGACGTGCTCTGCAATTGACATTTTTTTATTCTAATATGACAGTCGACTATCTATTTCATCATTTTCTTCTCGTCGACCTCAAGCACTTACGTGTAAACACATGTAGAATGCCTCTGAGACAATATTCTTTTAATTCCTTTTTAATTGTGTGCTTGACATGCGTCGAGATCCCGCATCCCCTCAATGACTTTTTCGTAGCATAGCAGAAAAGCGGAGACCGTTGATGAACATCCGCCGATAAGTCTTTGGGACCCACCGCCACGCGTCCGCATCCCACTATGCCGCATAGAATCTCTACCACCATCTCGACAAAGCGGGAGTCGTAGATCAAGAATCTTCCAACCTTTTCGGACAACTTTCCTCGACCCCCCACCGCGCTACGTGTCTTCATCTCATATGATCGTAAGACAGTTCTCTCAATCATGCGATCTTGCGACCACACACCTACCGCAGGGCTTTCACTGTCTTGTTGCATGACTTTTCTTACCTGCCCGGACCTCCACTGTCGCATGATCGCATGGCATTATTTTAATTCTTGCGATCATGCGACTGCTTTATTATTGGTGCACGTGGACCCTAGCTCGGGTGTCAAAGAATCTTTCGTGGCTTTGAGGAATAGCGGCAACCATTGGTTTATCATTGCATATAGACCCTATGGACCCACCACCACGTGGCTTCATCTCGAAAAAGTCATAACTGTAGTCAAATGTTTTCGGACCCACCATCGGAAGATCAACGGCCATCGCTTCTTTGCATAGACCTCCAAGATTCTTTGCGAACATATGCCCTCCGTCGGATGTAGGATCTTTCCCTGCTCAGTTTATGTTGTCGCATTTGCGCTGTTGGTGTATGTGGGTCCCAGCAGAGCATATTCACCGGCCCGAGTTCCCATTGTCGCATGATCGCATAGCAATATTTTAATTCATGCGATCATGCGACCGCTCTATGATTGGTGCCCGTGGGTCTGCTGAGACAGGTGGCACCTTGTTGCTATTTCACATTTGCTATTTTTTGAGCATCTTTCTATTGCGCAATTTTGACCATCGTTGGATTGAAACCTTGGTTGATTTAAACCGTTGATACGATGTCACAACTCAGGACCCGCTGAGAAACAGGGCCCACTAATCTGCATGTGCTTAAATTCTCAACTTAAGTGCCTCTTTCCCACCTAACCAGTTGTGCTTCATGCCTTGTCGCATGATCGCAAGGCGGTTCTCTCAGTTATGCGATCCATGCGACCACACCTACCACAGGGCTTTATTTTCAACATCAAACCGCACACCGTTTTCACTATTTGGATCATTGTGACTTGATGAATCATCCCATACTGTCATATGAAGTAGAATTTTGAATAATTCAATGCTAACTCTGTTACGACATCAATCACATGAAAAGTCTTTCCTTTGATGCCTGGAGATCACGATTCACAATCATCCTTTCATCTGAAAAGAGAAACAATAGGAACATATAATCCTTGCCAGATTGGGATCTATAACCTACCCATTATGACAAGACTTCCAAATAACCCACCCGGCTTGAAAAGAAGAAGGCAATGGCAGGGAAACCTGGCAAGGACAACCTATCCTGAAGGAAACCTAGACTTAGACTCAGACATGACTAAATCTGACTTGACATTACCAAAAAAAATGATGGGTGACTGAAAGTCAGGCAACAGAAGACACAATTGGAACCAAGTCATTGGATCCCTACCATAGAATGTTGTTGTAAATGAAACTTGATTGATTTATAAGATGACCATATTGTTCATCATTAGCATGACATTTATCAAGCCATGAAACATGCATCTAATTTGTTGGCCATTGAAAATGAAGAACATTTGTAACCATATTGCATTCAAATTTCCTTTTTGTCCATATTGGAACTGTCTAAGCTTAATTCCAACCTCGTCAGTTCATCCATATGATTATTCAACACAAATGAAATAGCACAAAGAAGGTATAATGATATCTCCACCAACACAAATGAAAAATCACAAAGAAGGTATAATAAAGATGGTATTCCTCTAAGACCCATTGTTAACACTATAGGATCTCCAACCTACAATTTGGCTTCTTACCTCGCTAAATTAATCAACCATCCTGTAGGCGAATATGAATCCTTCATCAAATATTTTGCCCATTTTATTAATTTTATCAAAGCTAAAAGGTTAGAGAACAATAGTCTCTTGATAAGCTTTGATATGATCTCTCTCTTTACCAAGGTCCTCATAGTGATATATACCAAACTCTACAAATTATAGAAAAAAATTTAATAAACTAAATTAAAGAAAATTCTAGAGATGAAGTTTTTAAAAAATACGCACACATATATCAAATCTACAAATTATAGAAAAAACTTAATAAATTAAATTAAGAAAATTATATAATATATATATATATATATATATATATATATATATATATATACATATATATATATATATATACATATATATATATATATATACATATATATACATATACATATATATATATACATATATAATATATATATATATATATATATATATATATATATATATATATATATATATATATATATATATATATATATATATGTATATATATATATATATATAATATATATATATAT